>VZRR01009643.1:0-96996 GCA_013398015.1 Oreocharis arfaki | reverse complement strand
TTTCATGTGCCAGAGCTAAAATAATACATGATTTGTTAAACTGGCTTTTTTCACAGTTGTAGGAACCAGCCCAGCCATTCAGCCAGAGCAGCAGCGAGCACCGATCAGCACTGGCAGGGTGGGCTGTGCTGACTGCTGTCAGGAGGCTTTTTCCAAGGAACCTGGTGGAAACAAAGGAGTTGAAGTGGTAAAACCACCCCATGCTGGACCTCACTCGCAGAGCAGCCAAACAGGGAGGGCAGGGAAACTAAACGGGAGCAAAACTGATGACAGCATGTGCAGGGCAACGTGTTAGAGAAGTGAAAGAATCAATCTGGCTGATTTTTCCAGCAAATTTGACAGATGCCTCCGGGCCCCAGGAGTCACAGCAGTGTGGGATTCACCTGGCCTTTCAGGTGAGGCATCTGATAGGCTCAGAGTATTTTCCCCAGTGGACTGTGGCAGGGTGTGTGCTCTATAGGCATGGTGGTTTGTTTTGGATTTCTTTTAGTGCTTTACTAAATCCAGAGCTTCTGCTGTAGTGAAGAAAGAACTAAAAAGATGAAAAAAAAAAAAAAAAGAAAATAGATTGTAAAATTGCAGAATTTGGGATACACGAGGAGTAGCCACGGTGAAGAAGAATTTTTCTATTCCCTTAAAGGTTTCCTGTGCACATTCAGTCTGTAGCTGAAGTGGGCTTTTTGCTGTCTTTCCTTATTGTAATCTCCTAATTGGTTTTCTACATTCACTCCTCAATCGCTGGAAGCATTAAAGTGTGGTGCGTCCCATTAGATACCCTTTTCCATCTACATTACCTACTTAAGCAAATTTCAAATTAAGATTTTCTTTTTTCCTACAGCTTCATCCTTTCTGAAGTGCCAAGTAAGTTGTGTGTTAGGAATGCTGGTGTTGCAGGCAGTGGGTTCCCCACCTCTCTCTCTTCCTGGGAAAGCCATGGAGAAGCAGTAGCTCATCACAGGAACACATCCACTGCATCCCTCTCTGATTTGGTCTTTTGAACACAATTTTGTGTTGTGGTTTTGTTGTTATAAAGGGAGGATGAATGATTCATTGCTGTCTCACAGCAGAGGGGTCAGTGGGTCGCCCGCAGCCATATCTTATTATCATCTGGAATTTAGCGTGCCGAGGGTTTGCTAACCATCTGTAACACACACCGCTCATTTCCACAGCGTGCTTCTAACCTCTGCTAATTATTTATAAAGGGTTAATTAAGAGGATTCTGCTCTAAGCAGTGACCCAGTGTTCTTTGTTTCTGGTCCTTCAGCTAAAGTAACAGCACTCTTACTGAAAACAACAGCAATTTATCCTTGAGAACAAGGTTTTGAGGTGCTGTATCAAAGCTCCACAAAAAACTGAATGTGGCGTCTACCTCCTTCCTCTGATCACTGATTTTGTAATTTTATAAAAGAAAGCAATCAAGTTTGTCTCATTATATTGGTGCTTGTTGTTCAATTCTATTATCCTTTTAGGCTTTTCTCTTAATGTTTGTTCCACTATTTCAGTAAGGCTTGAAATTAGTCTAATTCCCCAGATCACGCTTCTTCCAGTTTTAAAATGCAGATGAAACAGATTAAGATTATTGAGTTCTGAAAATCAAAGAGACAATAAGGTAGAACCATTAATGTGCTGTTTGCCTGTTAAAATAGTCTGTTTGCTGGTCCTGTCAGCGCCTGTGCTGAAAGCTGAAGCAGAGGGCACCCAGTATAATTAAAAGGCAACAGGTCTGCTGCAAGTTAAATGCTTTCTAATACAGCTTGTAGCTCACTGATGGAACTTGTTGCCCGAAGATGTTGTCGGAGCAAGAAATTCAGCAAGACAGAAGAACGAGGGGGAGCTTGTTGTGAATCCGAGCAGTAGCTCCGAGTCTGTGGTGGCTGTGATAATCCTCACTGCCATTGAGATGCTGGGTTTGTTTCAGTGATGGAAGCTTTCAAAATCAATGTGAATATCTGCAGATTGAGCTGAGGAGAAGATAAATGACCAAGGCTGTTCTTTCTTGCTTTGGGAAGATTTAAGGCAATTAGTGAAGCCTGGGATATTTTTTTCTTTTCTTGCAGAGGTATTCTATAAGATATGTAGTTGCAGTTTCCAGCTGAGGAGAGTTGGGTCTTTCTTGAGGCCATTTTCAGAGTGTGAAAGCTGGTGGGACTCCAGGCCACTTTCACTAGAGCAGCCTCTGTGCTTTTCCTGAAAGATGCATTAAACTTTTCCATCTTTACAAACCCAGCACAGGTTGAGACCACTTGGCAGTGACTCTCTAGAGAGCCACCCAAGCATCTCCTGCTTTACTGAGCCCTGAACTGCTTTGTGTCTATGAAGTATGAATGATAGGGAGGAGGAGTGTATTTTATTACACCTGCCTTAGTGACTGAGCCAGACAGATACCCTGCCTTTTCAACTCCATCAACTGGTGGATAAAAAATACATATTTTTGAACTAAAGTGGAAAGGTGAAGAGGAGAGATGAGAATAAGCCTGTTACTCTAATGAGAATTTTGCCATCAGAGAGGTGTGCATGCATCTTCAGTGCTTCTTCTCTCCTTCCACTTTGCTATTACTTTCTAAACCTTTTTTTTTTTAATGGAGGAATTTCTTAAGCAGGCAGTAGTTTTTCATGCTTTTTACCCATTCTGTCTATTAAAAGATCTTGACCCCTTCATTTCCATCTTTCAGGATAAAAGTAGTAAGTTGTGCCAATTTAGTAGTCAGTGTGTGGAAATCAGTGTCTATGAAATGCATATTTTATTTGATTGCCTGCATTTAAGCCTGATTGTGATGTTTGGGTGATTTGAACATAAAGTGGTATGAGAAGTATAATAATCTGTTATCAGAGGCAGACAGAGAAAGGGAAACAACTCTTTAGATTTTTGATAGAGGGAGTTTTACACATCATCTTTTCAAACTCTGGCCTTTTGGAAATGTAGAGCTGAGAGCCCTGGTGCTCTTCAGCACTGAAGCTCGAGATCTCTGAAAGGGTGAGGCTTTAAGGCCTCACGTTTGTTACGTTTTGGTTAATCCACCCCAGAAGTCAGTAAAGTTGCACCTTTCACTTGCATGCTGCTGGATTCCATCAGTCTTCTCTGCTCCCAACAATCTGACATTCCTGTTGGATGTAACAGAGATAGCAACAGGCCTTTTGCCAACCTCCAAAACACGTGGGGTAATCTGCTAGCCCAGCACCTGAGCAGTGTGTCTCAGAGACCTTGCCTTTGGCCTTTGCCAGGACAGATTTCTTGATCCATTTCCCTCTGATGAAAGCAGGCAGCATGGTCTGGTCACGGTCAGGCGGGGTGGAAACACAACTTCTGCCTTGGACTGTCTCAGAGTCGTGTCCACACTTCCCCTGTGCCCTCCACATGGTTTTCCAGTGTAGTGCTCCTCGGCTGGGAGGCAATTTCTGCACCCTACCATGATGCCTTGGCCTCTAGCCCAGCAGTCCATGGCCACAAAATGTAGAAGTCAAATGAAGTAACTTATTTACCCTCTAGGTTACAACACTGTTGCACTGACACTCATCGGGGGGATGAGAGCACCTCGTTATCCCCCTCTGTTGCAATCCCGTGGTGGTACAGGGATGCCCAGCTGGGTTGCTCCATGCTTCACTGCCTGTGGCATGGATGGAGCCTCCAGCTTTCCCAGGCATTTCATTGGAGCTGTGTTTGGTGAGAAAGGTGAAAATGCAGGGATTGTCTTTAAATCCCTAGCTCACATCTGCGAAAGCAGGGAGCGGATTTGTCATTTCTCCTCCGTAGTACTGAGGCTATTGCATGTAGAGTCCCATCTGGATGTGGGGTCCCCCAGAGTGCAGGCACTATGGGAGAAGGAAGGGATGAAGTGGGAGCTGTAACTCCCCGTCTTCCCTCTGCCTCTGTGTGGCAGCTGGTGATTAAATTGTCAGTTTAATGCATCCATCCATTTAACTCAAAAAACGTGAAGAGAGAAGGAAGGTGAGGGCAGATGCCTTCCCTGCAGTGGAATGTTTGCCTTGCAGAATTCCAGCTTTACTCTTTCCCAGTTAAGGCTCAGTAAAGTCTCCAGTGGATGGGAGTCACAGGCTTTCAGTTGTCTGATAAGACTGGAAGGTCTTTGGGTTGGGGACTCTCTCCTAGGCACACACACGTGTACGTGTATATTTGGATGTGCATGGACACTGCTGGGCACAGCAGGGCTCTTTCCTGGGGAACTCTGGGACTGCCGCAGCACAAACCCCCTGCAGTGTTAGTAGAATGAATGTGGTTTCCTTGTCTCCAGGCAGCCATGCCCAGAGGTTTCCTTGTCCTCTAAGACAAAATGGTTGTTGCAGTTTTAGGGCTGTGCTCTCAATCTCATAAGTAAATTACCAAGGAAAATGGTTGCTGCTCTTTTTTTTTTCTCCTTGTGCTCTTGCTAGTTCTGTTTAGGGCAGTTGTGGTGGATTTTCTTCCTTTTATCCTCTTGTTTTTCAGCATGTCTGCCTTTTCCCTTTCTCTTTGTATTGAGATTTGTCCTTTCTTTTATAGAAATTAAAATGCCACATCCCCGCTGATCTGAGACTGAAGCAAAACTGAGACTACAGAATAGCTTGTTTCTAATTGAGATTTGAAAAATTATCCCTCAATAATGCTTTCAGCTATTTTGCGTGGGAATATTTTGATTACATTTCTTATGGCAAGCCCCCATTCCAGCATGGCAGGATAAGAGGACAAATGAGAGAAGTATTTCCACCACGAGGTGTCTATCCTGAAGAGCAGGTGGCTCGGGGTGGAAGCTGTGTTGCATGTGCACACACATGGCTGCATGGTGTGTGAGGCACGTGGTGATGGAAAATACTGTCGGGTTTGCTTACCCACAGGACTTTTTTCCTTTGGTCTGTGTAGACTTTAGCTCTGCTGAGCTCCAGCTCTTTGAGTATTCCCTGAGCACCAGGCACATCCACTGCCTTTGCGTTGTTTACAGTGAGAGTGGCCTGGAAGATGGGCCCAAGACTTTCTAAGTCGGGCTGTGGCTCTGCAAAAGACAACTGAGAAAAGCCAGACTTGTGTTATTAAGTTGAACTCCCAGCCTGGAACAAAAGCTCAGCTGGAAAACTGGTAGGAGTCTATAAGTAAAAGCAACCCACCAGCTGGAAAATGCGGCTGCGGTGCGAGTGTCCAGCATGGGCGGGCAGGAGGGGAGAATTGCCAGCAGGAATATTCTGGGAGTATTCATGAGTTAAACACGCTTTGTAATGTCAAAATACAGACGGGTGTGGAAAGGCTGAGCAGCTAACAGTGAGCTCAGTGGTCCTAAATCTGCAGTTGGGCTATAAACAAGCGAAGGCCGATGTCCATGGGCAGCTTGACTTGGGAGTGCCTGGTGTCTGCGCATGGCTGAGCTCGGCAGTTAAGTGTCATCGTGCAGCTGGCTCTGGGAGCAAGGAGCCCGTCAGTGACAGACAGCTAATACTAAAGCAGCTCTGCCATTTGGGCAGGGTTCAGATGGATAGCAACCCATGAAAGGGGCTAAATTTGGGGATGGAAAAGAGCATCTGGATGCTTAACGCCATCAGGTGCTCTGCGAAGGACAGACAGAAATGGAGACTGGTGAGGAGAAGTCTGCTTCGGTCTGGGTGCAAGACGTGGCATCTCAGCATGGTGATTGATGCAAGGGATGACAGGGAGCTGCCACGCTGCCCCAAGTCACCCATGTCCCTTTTTGTTCTGTACAATGGGAGAGCTGAAAGCTTGTAGGCTTTGACAGCTCCCATGGCTGCTTGTTACTCTTTTTCCTGAACATTCAAGTCCAGTGTCCCACACTGGACATCAGGGAGCTAATTTGTGTGTGAATGCAGACTAACTGGCAGAGCTGAGACCAGAACCTCAATGCCTGGAGTGAAGACCTGGAGTCTCCAGGGCGACTGGACCAGAATGACAGGCTTGTGTCCCATGTCTAAAACCAGCCTCTCTGGAGCCTGCAGCTCAACAGGGCATTCATCAGCACTGCCTTCCTGCTTCTAAACCAAGCACTTGTGCCTGCCTGGCCTCCTCTGCCCCCCTGTCCAGGCTCTGCTTCCTCTGAGAGGCTGAAGGCTGAGCAGTGCTGGAAGGGTGTCCCGTACCTTCTTTGTAAAACATTGTGCTTGCACTTACGGATTGCACTCTCTTAGGGAATGAAGTGTCCTTAGTAATAACTGTCTCTTTTCCTGCTGCTAACTGCTCCAGTGCTGTGTCCCTCTGGGGTGCAGTGTCAGCCCTTAGTTCCTGCCTCCGTTGACTTGCTTCCTACGCTGGGTGGGAAAGCAAAGGGATGGAGTTGCCTGGACAGTGGGAATGCCACGGGGCAGGGAGCAGCAGTGCCAGCACTACCTCTGTGGGTGCAGGGCTCAAGACCCCCACCTGCCCCTGGAGCCAAGCCTGGCTCTCCTCCAGTCTCCCCAGCATCCTGTGGCAGGCAGGCAGGAGGCAGCACAGGCAACTGGGCAGCGGAGAGTGAGTGAATCCACGATTTTTGTCTCCCTTTTTTGCCTAAAAGATCAAATTTACATTGAATAAATTTGTGTTCCGCACAGTAAAAACAAATGTAACTGCTCGAGTGCGTGCGAGGGGCATTGCCTGCTAACTAGGGCACTCAGAAGAGCGCTCGCTCCTGTCTGGAGGCAGCCGGTTACTCTCAAGATTTGTTCTTTTTAGAGCAAACCTTTGCAAGGAGCAGGGGAGGAGCTGGCTGCTGCAGGGACAGGGATGGGGGCAGCGGCGGCTGCTGCTGCAGCCCTTGGCTGGCTGTGGGGAGGCAGAGCCAGGGCTGGGCTGCCCAGGAGACCTCCCTTGCTGCATCAGGGAGGGCTGGAAGTCAGGAACCCTCAAACGTAGTGATTTGTAGAGCAAATGGCTGAAATCTGCTGGAGCTGCAGGAGTTTGGGAACTGCTGAGCATCATCAGCTTCTCCTTGAAATGAGGCCTATGGGGCTTTTCTGTCTGACCTGAAGGCATTTGAGAGGAGCTGCAGGAGGATGCTGCAAGAAAAAAGGGGTGTTTCAGCCATGAGGAGGAAGGGGGCTAGGATGCAAAGCCAGGGCCAGCCTCATCTCGAGGCTCTCCCCAGATCTTCAGCTCTGCCCTACGTTGTCACTCTGCAGCCTCTTCTCTCCCAGCAGTTCATCCATTTGCAGCTTTCTCTCTCAAATCATCCTGCTGCCTTCAAGCATGAAAACTCTTCCTGAGAAGTGCAAAGCCCCTGTGCCCTTGTCAGTCAGGTCTGCCTAGAGTGTTCAGATGGAGAAGGGATGGCTTTTACCTCTCCCCAGCCCTGTGTGTGTGTATGTGCTCAGTGTTTCCCTGATGCAGGCAGGCATCCCCCAGCATTGCCCCACTCCAAACGTGGGTTTTCCTTGTGCTGAGTCTGTCTCCCTGCCCACACAGCACCTGACACGCTGGAGCTGAATCAGAGCACTGCAAATCCCCGCCAGAGAGCTGGGCTCTGGCAAGCTTTAGCAGCCTTCTTCTGGGCATGGTCGGACCAGGAGCTGTATCTGTGGGGCCACACTGCTGCCCTGTGCTGCGTGTCTGAGTGCACAGGGGTTGGTCATCGTGCCAGGGCCTTTCCATGGCTGCTTTCTTCCCCTTGTGTGGTGCCTGCCTCAAGCAGAGCCCCGGGCAGTGCTGGTTGTGCAGCCAGGGAGGGGGTGGCTGGGCTGACTGGGCTTTTCATGTGCTGAGCACAGCTGCAGCCGGTCAGTCACCCCAGGCGCTTTGTCACCCCTGTCTGGCCTCAGCCAGGGGCCACTGATGAGTGGCAGACACTCATCACTTACCCTCACTCACCTTGCAGAGAAGTTCCTTGTCTGTGTGCCCCAAGGCTGTGGGTCTGCAGTTAAACCCACCGGTACTTCCCAGTAAGCTCTGGGTACTGGGTAGCTACTCTGAGCTCTTCTCACACTGCCTGCCCTTCCCTGAGCTGACCCGACTCACCAACCACACAGAGATGCCCCTTGATTTGTGTTGCTTGGATGACTTTCTTCCAGCCAAGCATACTGGAGTCATCTGTCGGAGGAGTTGGCTCATGGAGGAGGCCAGCAGAAACAGGGGAAGGGAGTGGGACCATCCCTGCCCTGCTTTAAGCAATCCTTTGTTCATGGCCAGCTGAGAAGTGACAAAGAGAATTTCACTGCATATTAAAACATAGTCAGTGATGAACCAAGGGGAGGGCATCTGCTCCAACAAACATATTTTTGCATCTCCAATGAAGTGAAAGTGTGCTGCCTATAATGTAGGGCCAGAGGTTCTCATCTACTAGATTGTCCTGGTCAGGGGTGCCCTGTAGCAGACCCCCAGTAAATGTCACACAGGCTTCTGAGCAGTTAGTGACTGTGCATCTGGTCCGGGTGTGATGTCCAGAGACCTCCCCATTTTGGTGACAGTGGTTGTGATGAGGAGTGAGCTCTTCAGCTGCATCAATCTTATTCCAGTGCTGTGTCTGGCCATGGAGCGTGGAAAGCGATGCGACGTGTGCCGCAGGCCTTGTTTTATTTTCTGCTTCCTTGCTGTTGCTTTCACGCCTATTTTGCACAACCTCTGGCTGCTGAAAAGATGCCAGTTTTCCCCCTGGACCTCCCTGTTGGGCCGTGGGGCCAGGGCATTGCAGCTCCGGGAAGCAGGTCGGAGAGTGGAAGTTACACCCCACTGAGTGCTCCCTGTATCCCAAAGGTGAAATGAGTGACTGCAGATGTTCCCGCAACGTGTTCTGCACTGCATGTGCTGGTATGCAGGGGCAGGTCCCAACCCCGGGGCAGCTTGCAAAGGGAAAATCTTGCTGAGCTCGTACCTGCTTAGCAGGAAGTGATGTGGGTCCCAGCCCCTCTTCCCCAGTCACTACACAATGATTTATCATGTCTGTGATGTGCTGTTCCATGGATAACACCCATGTGTTCCAGTTCACTGAGTTGTTTGTTGGATGGATGGATGGATGGATGGATGGATGGATGGATGGATGGATGGATTGATTGATTGATTGTATGACAAAGCCTGGGAGCTCCTTTGAACCTGAGGATGCTGCAGAAGCCCCTCCATTGCTGATCACTGAGAGAGGGGAAGCTGTTCTCGTGCCAACGGTGGTACTTTCACAGCCCTGTCTGTGGTTAGAGAATCGGCACATGACTCAGAGCTGGTGGAGGTAAAATCACAGAATCACAATATTCTGAGTTGCAAGGGACCCACAAGGATCATCAAGTCCAGCTCTTAAGTGAATGACCCATACTGAGACTGAACCTACAGCATCAGCATTATTAGTACCGTGCTCCAACCAACTGAGCTAATTGTGGCTGGAGGAATAACAGAGGGATAGGGGATAACCTCATTAAATGGGGACTGCCTGGCCCCCAGACACAGCACTGTGCTGTCAAGCCATGGCTTGGGTTCTGCCTTTGCTGCTGCCTCTTGGGCAAACTCAGACTTATTTCTATATATATAAAGGGGACCCGTAGGATAAAGCTCTCCCCTGTCCTCTACTGTGAGGATAAATTCATAAGTGACTGTGAAAATTTCCATCCCTGCTGCGAAGGGCCATGGAAATACCTGGAAAGGACAATAAATTTCCAAGCTGTGAGCATTGCTTAACCTAAGCTGCTTTCCATGGTCTCTGCACTGCAATACTGTGGTTTCAGAATCACTCTACCATTTGTCCTTCAAAGAGCACAGCAAGGAAAAGAGTTTCTTTCCCATTTCCAGCATTTATTCAGCTGGTGCCGGTCTGTTCCTCTCGTTTTAGACAGCGTTTCTGTGCTCCATCTATCAGACCTCTGGGTGCCCTGGAATCAATCAGGAATTCCAGCCTTGTGCCTACTAATTGCACGGCCGTTTGGTGGCTGGGAGCTCTTCCAGCTGATGGATGGTGTGTGTGGAGGTTTTACTCTGTCTGAGTGACACCCCACAAGCAGCTCAGCCTTGTGTGTTCACCCAGTCTGGGAGTGAGGGTCAGCACTGCAGGACAAGCCGTGCTGGCTGTGGACAGGGCTGTGACCTCACTGCTACTGGGGGGCATTTTGGCTGTCACCGTGGGAGCTCTGGCTGATGAAGGGGTGCTGCCTTGGCTGGAGCACTGTACAGACTTGTGTGTGATGCTGACATCCAAGGACAGACCCTGCAGGCACGTGATGGGCTCGGCAAGGTATAAGGAGTCAGTGTTCCTCTCTGGAATGAAGGCTCTGAGGAGCAGGAATGATGTGACAAATCTTAATCCATCCACAAGAAGCTGACCATGATGGCAGCAAAGCAACATGCAGCTGGGTCCCTCTCCAGCCTCGTAGAAGCCAGGGTCAGCGACTGGACTCAAAATAGCTCCAAGGTCTGCGTGGCCTCCATGACTGCCCACAGCTGCCCTGAGTGGTGTCCTGGTAGCCCAGCACGCCTGGCTGATGATGCCTGTCCCTTGGAGAAACCTTCCTGCATCTGTAAACAAATTTGGACCCTGAGGTAGAGCATGCCAAAGTGACAGGTTTACCTTTCTCAGGCACTTTCATTTTGCAGGTTTGACTTGACATGTCAGGCAGCTCCTCAGATTGTAACCCGAAAGAGTATTCTAGGAGATGCTGTACTCCGGGTGACATTTTTAATCTTTCATCTCTCCCAGCTAATGCGTTTCGCTGATCAGTTTGCCAGGCAGAGCGGCCTCGCTGGCGATGCCAGGTCTGAGTTCCTCCCGTCTGCCTCTCATTCTGCACGCGCTGCCACGCGGCTTAACAATAGTGTTTTTCATGAATAATTTGTTCTCTCCACATCAGGCAGTCTGTGTCACTCTGCAGCCGCCGGCTTTGCAGAGGGGAGCAGCCGAGCGACGGGAACAGCCGGCAACGCCGGTCCTGGCCGAGCCTGCCCTGCGCCTTCCTGCACTCCAAACAGGTCTTAAGTGATTTCTCCTTCAAAGCAGCGTCCTTTGCTGCCTGCATGCACGCTGCGTGCATCTCCCTTTCGGTTCTGCTGTCTCCAGGAGCATCGTTTCAGTGTTAGCTGGTGAGGAGGATGCTGTGCCCTGCCCCGGGAGAGTGCCTGGCACCTCCGTTTGCTCCTCGCTTGTGGGGGTGCATTGGAGGGCAGTGAGGACTGAAACAGCCCTCGTCCCTGTTGTGCTCACCTGGCAGTGTGCTCTCTAGTTATCCCCCAAGTCCCAGGGCTGACATAAATTCACTTTTAAGAACAGCACCCACGCTGACACTCCTGAGGTGGGCATTTTGCAGTGGGTGCTCAGCTGGGGCTCTCCCCAGGGCAGCTTTGCTTGGCAAGATTTCTTCCAGCTACAAGTGAATCCCATTGCTGTGATCCCACCAGCTGCTGCCTGCATGGCTTTCCTGGGATGAGCTGTGTCCCGAGGCAGCCAGAGGAGCTGGTTCAGCCCTCATACTTCAGCAGAGCAGATAACAGCTTTGATGAACTGTATCATTTGCCCTGAAAAATTCTTGTTAGCACCTGCTATTGACAGAACCACCCAGGATTTGGATGTCGGGTTTGCTCTTCGCAGCCCTCAGAGCAGCATGCTGGTCACAGCAGAAGCCAGTTTAGATCCCCACATTTTCCTGGGAAAGCCCTCCTGCCAGAGTAACACAGGAGGCAGCAGGTCAGGCAGGGGCTGGCAGGGCTATGGGGGGATGCCCGGAGCCCTGGCCCTTGGCTTACTGGCAACGGGCACAGCTGTATTTCCAAGGGATGTGGTGCTTGCCAAGCCCTTCCTCAGGAGATTGGTGTGGGATTATTTCTCCCACTGCATTTTCTGACTTTTCTCCTGTCTTGTTCCAATGTTTCATCACAGCTCCTTTTATAGACATTCTTCCCTCCAGAAATACTGGAATTAGGCTATTAAAGCTACCCCCTTTTAATATTCCTCTGGAGTGCCAGTGCCTGCAGGCAGGCTCCCTCCATGGGAGCCCTGTCCCAGCACTGCCTGCTCTGCTCCAGTACCTGACCCAAAATCTATGAATGTCAAGGTGAAGATTTCCTGTGGGCCTTCTGGCCTTTCAGTCAGGCCCTAGATATAATCACGTGTTCACAGGTGGGGAAACTGAGGTCTAGGGTGGCTGAGTCAGGATGTGGATGTGGGAACTCAGTGCCCAGGCTCTGCACATCCCAGGAGCAGGACAGAGGGAAAGCCAGCTCAATTATTAGGTGGAAAGAGCCATACTTTTGCAATCAGGAGGGTTGAGATTCACTTCTGCCATATCAGAGCTTTGTAGTGGCTTCGACCCAGGACTTTGGCTGGAAAGCCTTGCCCCCATATTTTTGGTGACCTTGAGGTGCTGTGGTTGCACAGCTGGATCGGAAGCTCACGGACAGACCGGCTCTATCGGGTGCTTCCTGGATAACAGCCCGTGGGCTGTCATTTCTGTTGGCTTGTGATAGTCGGTGCATGTTTTCAAATACCAACTGGAGTTGTTTGCAAATGCCTAGTAAATCCCAAAATAGCCCCAATTTGCCGAATTTTGTGAATAGTATTCAGCCCACTCCGGTTACAATAGCAGCCTGCCTCCGTGCCTCGCCGGAGCTTTGCGGAGGTACAATAGTGAGAGGGGCGAGGAGTGAGGCTGGGTGAGCAAATGTCATTATTCCAGCTTGCTGCACAAACAAAGGATGCTATTTGTTTTCCTGGCTTCTAGAGCGTTTTATTTGTATCGGCTCCGATTCTTTTGCAGCATTCCTCAGTTTTCTTTTGTGCCTTTCCACTCTTTGGGGATCCATTGTCCCAGTGAAGCGTGGTCCCTTTGGGATGGTGCTCCAGAGCTGGAGGACTGGTGCTGGGATGTGGATCACCTCCAATTTTCGCATGTGGGTGGGCTGTGGAGGATGTCTGTCTGTGAGCATCCTTTCTGCTAACCCACAGTGGCATGTCCTCAGTTCCCCGGGCTCCCTGGGAAGTCTGGCAGTTTAGGGGCTGCCTTCCCCTCTCGCCCCAAGCTCCTCTTGCTCCTCTGTTTACATGATGGAAAGTTTATCTGCTGTGGTTTCTTCCCGGAGTCCAGCAATGCGATGCTGATGAGGAGTGACAGGAAGGTCACAGCACAGGGGAGGAGAGGGTGGGGAATGCACCCTGAGCTCGGCTCTGCCTCTCCAGCTCCTCTCAAGCACAGCCTTGATGGGGCAGTGGGGACATCCTTAGCTGAGCTTGGGGTGGTCCTTCTTGTCCCCAGGATGTGTGCTTCATGTGAGATGCCCTTTACCCCTCTGTAAGGTCCTTTATTTATTCATTGTTTGTGGTTTATTTCTCATTCTGCTTCTGGGTCTATGGGGGTGTGTGATGAGCCTGAGTGAGCTGCTGGGGACAGGCGGGTGGAAACGACTGCAGCTGCTCTCCCCTGATGGGGGATTTCCCTGTCCCATGACCAGACCCAAAGGTCCTGTGGTTTCCTTTTAATAGCGGCTGTTGGGAGCGTGGTGAGCTGCAGAGGGAGGTGGGCAGCCCTGCGCTCCCCCCCGTGTGTGCTCTGGCAGAACCAGCGTTGCTTGGTAGGGAAGGGAGGCAGGGCTGTGCCTGTCCTGCCCGAGCCATCAGGCTCTGTAGAGCCCAGGAGCTGCCAAGCCACAAAGCCCAGCGTGAGCATGGAGATAGGTACAAGTGTGATGGGATGGGTCTTGCTCTGAGGGTCAGGCAGAGGTGGGACCCATCACAAAGCCCCAGGATTCTCAAGCCTTATTTATTTTTTATGGGAAGGGAGCACTGGGTGCTGTGCTCCCTCTCTCCAGCACTGTCTGGAGTATCAAACAGAGAGTGAGATTAGAAAGGGTAAAATTCTTCAGCATCTTAAAAATAATAAGGAGAGCATTGCTGTCTCTTCAGATTTGCTGTAGGCTGATGGACTATTGGTCCGCACCAAGCAGCCGCTGCCCGGCAGAGACCTCTCCGAGGCTGGCCGGGGTAATTGCAGGCACGGCGCTCAGCACTCATATCCGAGCTTGGCATCTATATCTAATCTGAAAATAAGTCACTATATATTTCATTAAACCAGCTGCTGCTGCTTTTATTTGCTTAGTTTGAATGATGCTCTGTTCTGTTGAAAACCAATTTGTTTTAGAAAAATGGTCCGTGTTTGCAGCCCGTGCACTGCATGGCCCATCCTGCCCCAGCCCTCCCAGGAGAGACTCTCAGCAGTGGGGCTGAGCCAGCAGCCACCCACCCTGCAGGGGATGGGAGAGGAGGAGGTAGCCCCGTGGGTGACATCCTGTCCTGGGACACATATCTGCATGTCCTGGCTGTGCTGCAGCACAGAGACCTTGAACAAATCACTTGCAAATGGTTCAGGCCCTCTGTTCCCTGTCTGTAAAGGAGAGATGGAACAGCAAGTTTGGAGGTCCCTGGGTTGCCATAAGTACCTGTAGGTTGGTGGGCTGACAAGATTTACCTGTAATTTGGCCAAGATGAGGTGAGTGGGCTGGCTTCACCACTTCTCCTGTTGGAAAGCTGCCTGAAGTAATTGCCTGTCCTGCTGTGCTCAGCTTCACCAGGTCTCTGTGACTGTGACACAGTCAGAAAACAACAGCAAATGAAACCTGTTAACTTTCCACATAGAACCCTGCCCCTCCTCACTGAATCTGGAAGTTGCAGGAATTGTATTTTAGAGCTTCATGCCACAGCTGTGAGGGGCAGCGATGTACTCCCATTGTAAAGTGGAACAGGAGATTCTCGGGTCGTCTCATGGCCCAGGGGTTGTTGCTTTGCAGAGGAAGCCCCCAGCCCCTGCCCCAGGGAGGGAGAAAGGATGGGCCAGGAGGGAGCCTCCAGGCAAACCTCTCGTGCTGGTTCCGTGTGTCTCTCTTAACATACGGCAGTTAGGAAACTTATTTCCAGCACGCTGTTTGCAGTGACAGATTCCTGAACCCCAGCCAGTGCTTCGCAAGAGGAGCTGTTGTGGAAGAGGAAATAATGGGAATCTCGAGCTTTTTATAGCACAACCCATTCTCTCTCAGCTGCCTGCGGGGAGCCTGGTGTCCCCAGCACTGAACACAATGGGAACCATGGTGGGGTGGGTGCCTGGAGGAGAACCTGGCTCCAGGGGAAGGTGGGAGCCAGCATTTCTGCTGGATATCACTAAATACCCATCTTTCAGTGAGGCATGAGGCTGAAGCAAATTGGTCACCTGCTCATCCAAAACCTGTGTGTGCAAGGATGCTGCATGTTGGAGGGGGCCTCCCATCCTCATCCTCACAAATGGAAGCTCCCTGACTGCTGTTTGTAAGGGAATGAGGTATTGGGGAATTTTAAGAAGCTGGTGGTGATTTTGATGCCTTGGCAATTCAACTGGAAATGCTGCAGGCATGCCTGGTTCTTGGACTGAAGTGCAGCTCTGCTGGGCACATGAGTCCAGGTCCTGACCTGCTCAGTTGCCTAAAAGTCTCTAGAACAATCTCCACCCAAACAGGCAACAGAGACTAAAAATATTTATCTTTTTTTACTTAAAGGCTTTAGGAGTCTCCCAGCCGGCTGCGAACTACATCACCTGGAGAGGAAGAGAAATCCTCCTCTTCTGTCCCAAAATGAGTCTGTCTCTCCTCACTCACTGTCTTCTCCCTCTGGTTATTAATTTCTTGGATATCCAATTTTTTTAAAAACTAGTCCCTCCTTTAGCCTTTCTCTGCTGAGGTTGGGCTGGGCTGGAAATGGGCGGCACAAGGACAGGGCTGTGGTAGGAAAACATGAGCAGTGGTGATGGGTGCAGGTCAGTGAGCTGAGCAGAACAGAAACAAATGTACAGGAAGCGGCAGTGTGGGAATTTAATTTTTTAAATTATAATTTAATACTGTTTTTTATGTTAACCTAATTTGCTGTAAGAGCCAAGGCTGGGCAGCAAAAAGGGAAGGAAGCAGACCTCAGACTGATGATGGGAAATGGTTCTGATGGTGGTTGTTACCTGTGTGGCGCTGCGCTGGCTGCAGAGGTGCTGTATCTCAGCCCAAAGGCATGATCAGGTTTATAGGGATGAGGAGCAGCTGTGGATCACGAGTGTCCATGGATACAGGACAAGCTGTTATTGGAGGCCAGTGGGTCTCCTGGGGCAGATCTAGAGCTCAGGGCTGCAGGAGGTATCTGACCAGACCTTCCCTGTGCTAGACGCAGCCTCCTGGACTGGGCTTGCTGCTGCTAATCTTCCCTGAAGATATAAACATTCTCTGCAGTTTTGGGAAAGGAGAACCCGATCTGATTGTCTGTGTGCTGTTTCTGCCCCGCCTTGCACCCAAAGATACCGTGCAGCTGGTGCAAGGGAAAAGGAAAAACTGGTTCAGAGCATGTGGTCAGAAATGTCCTGGCCCAGCTCTGTGTCCCTTTCTTCCTCACTCACCTTTTTTGTACACCTCAAGGTCGTTGGGCTGTCGCTTTCTGCAAATTGCATTTTCTGTTCTCCCTCTCGCGCTCAGCCAAGTCCAGCTGCTGTGATTAAAGCACCCAGGCTCTCGCTGCAGTGGCCCAATGCCTCCAAGTGCTGGTTTCCTTCACACACTCAGCCTTGCTGCCGGGCAAGAAGCTCATTTACCCTGCAGGTCCAGATGGGCACCCGTTAAACACCACCTTGTCCCAAGTGCACCAGCTAAAGAGCCCTTCCCCATATCTGGTTTTACCTCACACTCTTCCATCCCCTCACAGAGCGAAACCTTCGGAGTACAAGAACACAGCACGTGGTGTGCCCTCAATTAAAGCACATTTGCCTGTTGTTATTTCAGAGATGGCAATGACTGCAATCCAGCGTGTTTAAATTGGGAGTGACAGTGCAGGAATGTGCTGTCACACTGGTTACTGAGGGCTCCTTCAGTGTGATGCTGAGATCCAGGGATGCCCGTTAAAGAGCATCCCTTTTTCCATCCTGACTTTGCGTGGCAAGGACAGAGCTGGCTTTGCTTGGCAGAAAGGCACAGAGGAGGAAATTGTGGGGGCTGTATTTACTGCTGTTAACTGTCAGTAAGGGATAAAAGACCAGCTGGATTCATAAACTGTGTGTAACCCACCTTGGGGAGAGAGAAATCTTGGCTGCAGTGCAGGAGGGAGTTTTCATCAGGAGTTTGTGTGCATGGCCAGAGCTTGTGAGACCAGAGCTCTGTGGCTGATGATGCTGTGCGAAGGGGTGATGAGATGGGGTCAGTGCAGCTCTCCTCCACACTTTCTGGGGGTCTCTAGGTAGCTGCACCCCCCCACACCAGCAGCTCTGGAACACCACACTGGGGCTGGGGGGACACCTGCCCATGCAAAGTCCTGAACCCTGCTGGCCTCTTCCCTGTGAGTCCTCCTGAAGGGAAGAACCGATGGTTTATAAAAGTGAAATATAAACTGTCATTAATTGTTCTGGTCTCCGTGACTCAAGTAAAAATGACGCCGTGACATCTGTCTGAGCCAGCAGCTGGCTGTCATGAGGGGGAAGGAGCACAGCAGTGTTTTAGGGGGGGAACTGGTGCCAGATTCAAGTCATCCCTGTTGCTTGGGATGCCCAGCAGCTCCCTGAATGGTGCCTGAACACAGCACAGGAGGAGGGTACCAACAGCCCTGGGCTTTCCTCCTGCAACCCACAGTGACACAACTGCTCCAGAAGCTCCTGCATGCTCCTCTCTGCAGCAATGGTAAAACAAATTAGCAGGAACAATAATAACAAATGCCAGCTGAACTGCCCTGCGACACAGGACATAAATCCCAGTGCCCTTGCTGGGCTGAAACTGCTGGTGCTAAGGTTAGGAGCAGCCCCTGAAAATGCAAACTGTCACTGGTGATGTGGAAATGGTGTGGTTGTAGCCTCTCATCCTCACTGTCTCCACTTGCAGTTAAGAGAGCCGAGTGCTCCCTGCCCACAGCAGGGGTGATTGAGCTGACTCGTGCAGTTTTGGGGAGCAGCACACTGCTTCCCAGAGAAGCAGCGTGTCGTGCTCAGCATCCCAGCAGCACAGACCGGCTGTACCCATCGACTGAGATTTCCTCCCAGTAGCCTGCAGCCCCTCTGCTCCTCAGCACTTTTTTTGGATTTTTTAGAAAGATTTCTTGGTCCTCGCCTCAGCTCTCATTAATAAATAGGTGTTTTTGTACCCGGTGCATCATTTTTGTGCCTGTGAGTGCTCTCTGAGGAGTCACGGCTGCATTTGAGGGGAAGAATCAGGGTGAAGGGTGGCAACGTTTCTTTACCACCTTTTTTCCCCTCTGTAGCAGTGAGGCTGTGCCGAGGATGGTGCTGGAGAGCGGTGCTGGCAGGGCGCTCCGAGGGCTGTGTGCGCACACGTGGCCGTGCCTGCGCTTGCTGCACTCTCACACAGCTGAGCTGGTGCCTGAGAGCCTCAGCTGCTTAATGGCAGCTGCTCCTGAGGTCAGAGTTGCTCTTCATGCAAGAACAAGCCCAGCTTCCCTGCTAGAGAAGGTGTTTAGTAGCAACTGGTTTTTGCCCAAAGCATTATTTGTGCTACCTGTGCCTGCAGACACCAAGGGAACGGGTCACTCTTTGGCCAGTCTGTCTGAACACCATCAAAGAGGATTTTGCAGAGGTAGTTCCCCAAGGATTTTACTAAGTGCTGTTCTTCCTAATAATTTTCCAAATGCCATTTGTAGCCCGAGTAGGGTTTTACTGTGAGCATTAATAGCACAGAGAGTGTACTGTGACTCTTTCTTAACTACTCGAGCTGTTCAAGTTTGAAATTCAATTTCCCTCTTTCATGTTGAAGTTGATCATATTTCATAACAAGATCTGCATTTGAAAGGGAAATGGTGTTGGGAAGGACCACGCTGGTGTGTGCTGAGCCTCCCTGCAGCCTGTTTCCCTCCACGTCACGCCAACCTGCCACGCTGAGAGCCCCAGTGGGGCAAGAAAGATGAGTTGTATTATGAGGGGGTTTGTTTGGGGTGGGTTGTTTTTGGCTGAGGATTGTACTGAGTCTCACCAACTTTGCAGCCCGGCACAAAGCATGGAGTGTCACTGACATTGTCCTTGCTGACCTGAGCTGCTCCCATCGCATCCATGGACGTGTGGAAGGCTCTGCAGCTGGTGGCTCTTCCCCCCGGATCCTGTCTGCAGCATGTTACAAGCCTCATCTCTGATTAGTATTGTACTATCTTATTTTTGTTAAAAGTAACAAAAATTGAAGCCCAGTCCCTGTTCTGGGATGTGAGTAGCATTTAAAGTTGATGATGATTGCAGTTCTCTTAGCCTCTTTTGTTGCACAGGGTGGTTTAGTATGTTTACCCACAGTATTTTTGGCATGTGGATTTCACAATTTGTTTAGCAATGTCAATACCATCTGGAGCATCGTCTATTTAAAGTACATTAGAGAGATGAGGAACAACCTATCATATTTTTCCATAGGGTGCATCAAGATTGGAAATGAGAGTCATTCAGAAAGGTTTAATGGGAAAGAGATGTTCATTGCACCGCACGCTTGCCTCTTATCGCGAGTGGTTACGGCCCTGGTGCCATTCCTCCCTTGCTTTTCCTGATTGTATTGTGCCACTGTATAATATATGCCTTGAAAAGCAGAGCTGCCTTGAAGGGAGGATGAAGGGCTGCTACCTTTGACTTTTTCTCCTGAATTGAGTAGGACAGCTTGCAAGAGGTGATCTGTGGAGAGGATATCAGATGTGGCCTATGATAAGGGCTGTGGGGGCGTCTGTTCTTTCCCTGCTTGTGGAGGTTAATGGATGCAGTGTAGGGATTTGATCCCAGTTGCTGTGCTTTTGGGACGCTCTGAACCGGACCTGCTACTGAACAGCCTTGTTGGTGGCTGTGGAGCTGACAGTGGGAGGGATGGGCTCCCATGGCACTTGTCCACGGGCTGGCACAGCATGAACACCGAGCCCTGGCTCGTGGCAGCTCCTGCTGCTGAAAGGAAAAGCTCTGCTCTTACTCTGTTGTAGATCCCCTTTGGTTTGAGTAGCACCAGGATTCAGCCATTGTTCAGAGGCACCTACAGAGTTCAAGGGGCTGTGTGAGTGTTGGGGTGGTGCAGCCCATCTTCACCTGCAGCGCTGGGGATGCAGGGAGGGTGTCAGAGATGTTGCCTTCGGAGATCTTTGGTAATATTTTCTCTGTCCCGTACAGGAGTGCTGCCTCTGGTTGTGTCCTTGCACACACAGGGGGCTCTGCAAGCCACCAAGTCTGGCTTTACACTCTTAGTGCCAGGGTTCCATTTGGCAGGGATTAACATCACCGTGCTTTCAGTTAGATCATGGTTTCTGAGCTTCATAATAGCACCAGTGGGACAGGCAGTCCTGGCCGAGCCCCAGCCTGCTCGGGGAGGGCAGCTCCAGGGGAAGGGAGTGTGATGCTCGGCTCGGCTCTGACGGCTGTTTGGCACCACTGAGAGTCGGTGATGACTTTTTTCCACCCTGTGAACCCTCAGAGGGGTGCTGGGGGAGCTTAATGCCCACTCACCGTTACTGCCAGTGAATCATTTGTGAGTGTGAGCCCTCCTCGCTGTGTGCTCCCAACTCCCAGTAGCCGAGGGGTTTCAGGGGATGGTGGGGCTCCAAACACAGCTCGCATCCTGGAGAGAGGAGCAAAGCCTCCGAGGAGCTGGGGACAGAGATGCGTGATCGCTCCTAGGCTCTCTATCTTCAAAGCTGGAGATGATTATTTGACACCTCTGCAGCATTAAAACTGAGCGAGTCCTGGCTGGAGGGTCCCTGTGGCTCGCTGGCCCCTTGGGCAGCTGGTCCCAGCTCAGTGAGATGTGGTCCCTCTGCAGTCTCCATCACCTCTCTGCTGCTTGCACTTCATAAACTGCTGCACTGCTAAAGGGCATTCTCCTGCTCTGCATCAAATGAGAGTAATTGAATTTCCCTTTCCCTTCGGTATTTAACATTATTTTCAGGTCGTGTTGGCATTAACGAGAGCCCGGCCGTGGTTTGCATAAGGATATTTATAGGCCCCTATGCAGATGAGAAGTGTCGTCTCCCCACATCATGTGCCCAGCTTGGACGAATAAATTTCACATTGTTACTTTGAACTGGGTCACCAGAAACTTCAAAAATACATTCCTCTGATCGTTTTGATACAGGTTACTTAACAAGGGAGATAAACTAGTACTTCCACACAATTGTAGGGGGAAATGGATTTGCAGAGCCCAAGGCAGTGTCGGGGCGGTGGAAGCTGTTCTGATACACGCTCTTCAAAGCTTCCTACGTTTTGCCAGCCTTAGCATTTTTAATCATTTTGCTGGCTGGCATTCATCTGGTGAGAGTATCAAAGCACTCCTGCGAACGGGCGAGTGTTTCACCACAACCATTACTGCAATCCTGCGCTTGTCAGCCTCTTCCCCTTCGGGAGGTTGCAAGAAAAAATCCTTGGCGTTTTAAGCTATGTGGGTTTTTGCTCTCAATGTAGAGCACAAACTGTAATTAGTTCTTGCTGCTGGAGTTGGGAATGTCAAGTTTGTTTATTAGAGGAACTTGGACTAAAGCTCTTGGCTCCAGCCTCCTCTGCCCAAGGTGCTTGCAAGGTGGGGGAAGGCACTGATGGCCCATGGGAAACCTCCCAGCTCTTTGTCTGGCCAAGGGAACGTTGGCATCCGTGGTACGGGGAAAAGTACACATTAGCTCTTGAACATGCCCACAGAAACACTCTCCTGCAACACAGGATGCAGACAAATACCCACCCTTAGGCAGCCGATTGAAATTGAGACCCAGGTAATAATTAAAATAATTGTGTTGACCTTAAACAGAAGGGTGACCCACAGAAATCTTGGCGTGCCAGCTGCACATTCATCACCTCGCAGCCAGAGGTGCTCCGCATTTGTTTTGGCACTGGCAGAGTGTGGCAGATCCGTGTGACTGGAGCTGGAATGCTCGCTGGAGCAGGGGCACAAGGAGCCAGTGCTGCTGCACCTGCAGCAGGGAGCATCCCTCTGTCCCTCTGTGCTGCTGGAGGAGGATGGATGTCTGTCCTCCAGCCTCAGCTGCTCGTCTCCCATGGTTTAAAAAGTGATCCGAACCAAACTGATAGAACTTCTCCAAAAACACTTGTTACGCCATTGCTGTACCTTGGTTTTGGTTTGGTTTCTAATGGCTTATTGAGGTGTTCAGATGAGACTATCCAAATCCCAAATTTCAGCATTTTTACACAGCTTAAAACAGGAAAAAATGATGACATTTCTATATATGTCCATAAAGCTGTGGGGATCAAATCAAGAGACCATCCTGCCAGTATTTGGTCTTCAGTGATGAGCAGGGCTGGTGAAGCTGCATTTGTTTTCAGGAAGCTGTTCCAGTCCGTGAGTTAGCTTTGGACACAGCAGAATTATCTAGTCTTGGCATCTTTTACCTGGGATAGGGCAATAAATCATGGCTAACTTTAGATATTAATCATCTCTACACATCTCTGTGTGAAGATGGCACAGATTCCCCATTGAGTTTCTTGTAAGTCGTACCGACTGTGTGAAGAGAATATTTTCCTATCAAGGAAGCTAAATAGTTCATCTGTGCTCCTGGCTGTCCTAATATGTTTGAGAAGTCTTTAGAAAGCCCGAGAGAAATAATTCCAGATTACTGAAAGCAATTTGTCTTGTAGAAGGGGAACGTGCCTGCATTTAACTGTGTCTCTGTATTTTGGGTCTCTGATTACCTGGGATGTAAGATCTTGTACTCACCCTGCCTGCTCAGAGTTCCCTGACTGCTGCAGTGGCTTCCTTGCTGCCAGCCATGCTGGAGGATGAGCTGAGGCAGAGGAGATGGTGCCTGCATGTGAAACCTGTCTGTCCGGCCCTGGGAAGAGAAGACGAGTTGGATCTCAGGGGTTGAGTGCCAGTCTGTTTTGTGCAGCCATGAGCTGACCTACTGCTGGGATGCACTGAGTGCTGGACCACTCCAGGTGGGAAAGCTCAAGCCCACTGTGCTGTGCTGGCATGGAGGTGTGTGCACCACCATCATTCTCCTGGGAACACAAGATCTCTAGGGTCAGCTCTGACACAGCCATCTCCTCCCAGGCAGCAGGGCCACTGTCCCTTGTCCTTCCAGAGGAGGATTTATCCTCTTTCCCCACAGATATGGGCAAGGCAGTAGCCATCACCATGCCCTAGCTCCAGCCTCCTGGGGCATGGCACAGAGCTATTTGCTCCTATGAGGAGCTGCTGAATTCATCAGGAGAGGCTCATTGCCCCACAGTGAGCTGGCATGTGGGGCTGTCCCTGCAGGTCCTGGTCTGCTCCTGTGCTGAGGGTTCTGAGTGCAGAGGGCCCAATGGCAGAGCCAGCTCTGATCTCTGCGTTCACTGAGGGGAGGGGGGCTCGTCTCTCCGACTTGTGCTGTACAAGTAAGTGCAGATGTTTTTGTTTAGAACACGTTGCAATGGGTGTTTCTGTGGTGCCAATCAAACACTGACATTTTCCCAGGGTGAAGCTTGCTGAGACAGCAGTGGTGAGCAGCAGCCATGCGCAGGAGGGCTATTTCTGCCTGGTTTTAAGCAGCTACTAAGAATTAGTCTTTTATATCCAGGGCAGTACAGTGTGGGCAGCAAAAGTAAAATTTCAAGCTGCAGGCACATAATTAGGTTTCATGCCTGGGGACCCATGACAGAGAGAATGGAATCAGCTGGTCTGAGTCCTGAGTCTGCATCTCGGTCCAAGGTTGAGGTTCAGCATCTTGGTCCAGACTCCTCTGTCCTTGTGGTGCCTGTGTCTCGAATTGTGAGGCTCTGTGGGGCCATACCTGGCTTCTCATCAGACCTGTGCTCTTGCAGATCACAGCTCAGCATCTGTGACAGGCAGGGGACTTGTGGTCTGAGGACAGCCAGAGACTGGCAGAGGGTCTGAGATGTTCCTGTGGGGAATGTCCCTCTCTAAAATAAATGTAAGAATGCTCTTGGAAAGTTAGTATTTGCTGCCTTAGGAAAAAAAAAAAGAAAAGAGAGGGCTTGCTTCCTCTCCCCAGCAGACTTTAATGAAGGCTCCTATAGAGTGTGGCTTAATCGCTGTGAAATTATCGCTTCATCTGTGTGATCCATCTCTGTGTCTGTATCAGATCCCTCTGAGCGCTTCTGCTGTCATGTCAGCTCCGCCACGCTGCCAGGACTGCCTCGTCCAGCCCCCTCCCCGCTCCCCCTCACACTTAAGATAACATGGAGAGAATTTTTCAACAGACAGAAGACGGTTATCCATAAAGATGGCTTTGCATTAGTGTTAACAAAGGCCGAGATAGTGACAAATGAAGGCCTTGCCTCCTCGAGGACTCGCTGCACTGGCAGTGGAGCACGTCCTCGTGGGGATGCTCTGGCCCAGCGCAGAAGGTGGAGTGGGCTGGCAGAGGTGAGGGGGTGCCCTTGTCCTCCTGCAACCAGGGCCTTACTGCAGCTTTACCACCAGCAAATGGGGCGTTGGTCCCAAGCTCTTGGCTGTTCCCAGGGTATTTGGCATGAGGAACACAGAGTGCAAACCTTACAGGGTGGCAGGGTGGGCTGGAAATGGGATAGAGTTTCTGCCATGTACCTGAACTGATTTGCTGTAGTCACTGCAGTGTTATTTTTTTTAATTCTTGTTGGCTGTGTGCAGCTATCCATCTCCTGTTCAGAATAATCCTATTTGTGTTGCAATAACAATAGAATTACTGCAGCGAGCATCAAAGCCCATGTAGGTCATAAGCATTTTGTTTCATAATCTCACCGTGGTGATGATGATGATGATGACCTTTTGCTGCCTGCATTTCCGTGTACCTGTGTCTCATTCTTATTAAATATCCCTGCATTGAAATCTCTTGCTAATCTAATCTCACCATGTGGCTGCTATATAATTATCTCATTTTGTAAAATATTGCATCTGTCATTCTCTCCCCCCACTTTTGGAGCAGAGGGAGGGTGAGGGAGAGCAGGGAGCAAAGAAGCTGCTGGAGGAGGCAGCAGTAATCTCACTTAAGTGACGATTTGTATATTATCAGTTTGTAATCGCTGCTGTGTGTGCCACCTCCTAAGGGCCATGTTCCCATCACTGTGGGAGTCCAGGAAGGGTGCCTCAAGCAGGAAACGTGCACTAGGATATTTTGCTTATTCTGAGGATTGTAATAAATATCAGCTTGCTCTTTTTGTCCCTATGGTTGCTGCCTCAGTAAGCTCTGATACTGTTTTCTCATACAGCTCCCCAGCGAGGATGATGAGCGGAGTTGTTTCACTCTGACCTTCCTCTGTAGGGTGGGGCTGGGGCCAGCAGCCTTCACCCACTAAACCCCAGACAGAGCCTGTCCCTCCCCAAAACACCTTTCAAACTTCTGCTCCACAGGAGCCTACCGTGGTGAAACCAAGGAGCTCCTGTGCTGCTCGGCTGGAATAAAGGCGGCTGCTGACCCAGCGCTGGAGAAGGGCAGCAGCAGCCTGGGACCCAAAGCCCCTCACTGGGTGGTTGTCTCTGCAAGGTGGCCCAGGGCCCTTCTCTGCAGATCCACCCTAAACAACAACTTAAAACCACAAAGTGAACGCACAGCCATTGTCTAATAACACGAAGCTGTGGGGAACAAAGAGCCACAGGGCTCTGTTTTTGTGAACCATCCCCAGGGAAGGACCAGAGCGCATCTGCTGTGGCAGGTTCTTTCTAGAAATAGCGAGTTTAATTAATCATCCTGTTTTCTTTTCTTAAACTATTTAAATTCTTTTTCCCCCCCCAAGGGATAATGCATTGCTGCCTTTTAAATAAGTACTGCAGTTGTAAACTCCTGCCATACTTCTGTCTGGGAGCACATCTGTCTTCTGGCTTGGAGCACATCTGTCTGTGCCTCCCAACCCATTGCTCCCGCGTTCTGGCACAGTGGGAAAATCTGTATTTCAGAAAGGAATCACGTGGATACTTCCAGGCTCCAGAGGGTGTCAGATGCAGAGCCCTTTATCTTCTAAACCCCCTTATCTTTTAATTCTGAGACATTTTTGTCTGACAGTTCATAAATTAAAAATGTTTCTTAGGTGACTTTTTGCTCCCGTTTCATATGTATTTCATGTAAAGACTTTCCAGGCATTTGAGTTCTGTGAAGACTTACTTATGCAAAATGAGAATCTCTGGTTTAATGTTCTTATGGGACGCACTTGGCATGCTGCGAACCATGATGCTACAATCAGTGACCGTGCGCTTTAAAAATACCACGAGTTGTGACATTTTCCTGTGGCCCAAGCGTCACCCTGAAAACACATCAGACGTGTGGATTTATCTCACTGCTCTGAATTGCAGTGAAGTTCGTGTCTGACCCTGACCTTGTGCTGCTCTCTGGTGGCTGAGGGCAATCCCAATGTCGTAGTGATCTCTCTGATCATGTGGTACCTTCAGTGCTGGCTAAGGGTATTGACACCAGACTTCCCAGGTGTGAGCGATGTGTGCTGGACACGTGGGTTCATGAGGAGGCCTCTTTACAGCCTGCCTTGATCACCTTTAGAGAGACAGACTCTTGGGATTTTGCCAAACCAGCAGCTGGGAAGATGGTGCCAGCGCCTGCTTGGCATTGCCATGCTGTTGAGCCCTGAGACTTCTCTGGCACGTGGGGACAGCGAGTTCTGGGCCCTTTGAGGATGTGCCACCTGGCACTGCAGGGACTGCCACCTCTTCCCAGGGGATGTGGGTGATGGTTACTGCTCTGGGCACACAGGGATGAGTCCCTCCAACCATGACTGACTGCCCCTCTGCCTCTCCAGGGGCTTGCCCTGCCAGCTCCAGTGCCCATGCAATGGGAGTTGTTGTTGGTTTTCATTCTCCTCTTACTGCTTCTGTTGTTTCTCTCTCCTCCTTTCCTCTCTGCTGCATGGTCACAACCTCTGGCCATGGACGGTTTTCACCACCACCCTGTCTTACTGCAATATTTCTTCAGGCTCTGCCTGCTTGTTCTCACCGTGTTTCACCTTCTCAACCTGCCTGTGTTAAACATTTTCCCCCCTGTGCCCTTCCCATGTTGCTTCCAGGTTTCCAAGCCATCATCCTCAGAGTCACTCTCCTGTCAGGCTCCTGCAAAGGCATTTTTCTCTCTTCTGTCTCTGCAAATTGACTTCTCTGCTTCGAAATATCCGCTCACCAAGACCTTCTGTTGTTTGCCCTGGGCTTTCCTCCTGCTCCTTCTGCCCACCCTGAAGTGCATTTCTCCACTTTGTCTCATGTCTCTGCAGCAGCCCCCAGGAACACAGGCAGAGCTCCTCGGTGGCTCCCAGGGGCAGGGGGTGTCGGCTGTGCTGTTCGCCCGCGTGGCACACCGGGAGCAAAATCCATCTCCTGTAGGCAGCTCTTTGCACCTGTGTGAGATTTCAGGGAAAATATAGCTGTGTGTATATTGATAAGATGTACAGAGCAGAGAGGACAATTGAATTGCAGTGAGTGGCACATGCATCAGTGTCCCTGACAATCCGGTAATTAGCTGGCAGAGCAGAGCGAGCAGCGAAATGAGCCCGGCAGCTTGTTTGCAGACATTGGGGGCTGACTCCCACCGAGTACCTGCTCCCTGCTCTGACATCTCGGGCCTTGATGAGACTTGATGGCTGCTTCCGCTTAAAGTCACCGTCACCTTGGAGATCACTGCCAGTGAGCAAACCTAGGGACAGCAAATCCTCCTGCAGGCGCTGGCGGGCCCCGCCTGCCACGGAGCCGTGTTAGGATGGTGGGTGCCCCCACTTCACTGCTGCCTCACCTCCTTGCTCTCAGATGGGGTTGTTTGCAGGATTGAGGGGGCTCAAGCTTGTGGCATGGTGGCAGCACCCCAAAACCTTATTGTTGGAGACTCCAGGTCTGCCTCCCTTCCTTCCTTCCTGCTCTGAATTTTCTGTGTCACTGGTAATGTGTGTCTGTGATGGAGGTGTCTTTGCCTTGGACCAGAGTGGGGGACACCAGGGAAGCAATGTCCCACTCACAGTGCAGGGCCATTGCAGGCAGACACATGAGCAGACGTGTGTGCAGGTGGGACATGGCAAGGAGGGGTCTGCACCACATTTGCGAGCCAAAATCTGTTGGGGAAGAGGGATGCTCTGAGTGAAATATTCCTGCTTGGGTTGTCATGAGCACTATGCTACAGGCCCTCAGCAGGGGCTTATACAGAATTAACCTGCTTTGGAATAAGAGGGGTGATAGGTAATTGGATAAATCAGAGATTAGAAGATACGGTGTACGTTTTCTCGGTGCTGATCCCCGTAGGATCAGCGCTGTTCAGTGGTCTTGTATGCAGGAGGCTGAGAACACCTTGGCAAAGGTGTCTGGTGCTCCTGGCTTGTCCTGGGTGGTGAGAATGGGTCAGGTGCAAAGAGCTGCAAAGGACATCAGGTGGCGAGTGGCTGCCTGGTAAAGCAGCAGATGAAATCTGGCATCGTTGAAGGCTGAGTGACAGACGTGAGGAGAAACCATCCTGACATCTGTAAGCAATGCCATGGGCTGCCCCGGCTGTCGCTGCTCAGGAGCTGTGTCTCGGAGTTAGGATTAACACTTCCATGAAAATATGGACTTGGTACTCTGTAACGATCCAAACCTCAGGCTGAGTGTAATGGATTTTTAGGAAACAAAGAGAAAATGAAACCCAGAACGCGGTTATGGACTGTTGCATTAATCTACTGTGTGTCTGCGTGGGAAATAAATACAGCATGCAGCTCTGATCCCTGCTGCAGAGAGCCAGGGCAGGGGCAGAGCAGGGTGACAAGGGCCATGGACATCCAGTGTAAGTGACTCAAGAGCTGCAGAGGGGTAACCTGGGCTGTGCAGGCAGGGCTGGGTACTGTGGGTCTGTAGGAAATGCCTTTTCTTTGCTGCTAATCAGTTGCTGGGGCATCAAATTAAATTAATAGATGGCAGGAGGAGAGCAAACACACGTGGCTCCTCTATGGCAGGGGGAAGGAGAACAGCGGAACTTGCTGCCAGATGAGTTTAGAAAGCTTCCAGAAGTAATTAGACAAATTTGTAAGAGGAAAATACTATTGAGAGTGTTGCTGGCACTGGCAGTGATGAGCTAAATCTCTGCATCACAGGATGCTGGAGGTCAGGGGGATGCAGGGGCAGCAGTGGGTGCTCATGTGATCATATGACTTTCCCTGGGCGTCCCCAGTGGCTGTGCCCGGGGAGATGGTCCTGGACTGGCTGAAACTGGTTCATCTCTGCTCTGGCTGGCGTCACCGGGTCCTGTTGGGGACATTTGCACATACTGGACTAATGGAGCAGTGGTTTGGTAGACTGCAGATAGAGGAACTGAGCACTGGAGAGCTGAGACAGCACCAGGGCATCATGCTAGCATAGCTGTGGGTCCTGCTGGGGTGAGGATGCCTGGAGGCCCTAAAGTCCTGGTACTGGACGGATATGAGAGCTACAGTCACAAGAGGGTGAGGGTGTGGAGGGAGTTGAGCTCCCAGGGGATATCTCTGGGCAGGAGGCATCGCTCAAGGAGCTGTAGATGGAAACTGGAGCTCTGTGTGTCACCAGGGCAGCAGCCAGCATCTCTGTAAGACTGGAAGGCTTGGGCTGTGTCTCAGGGAAAAAGGTCATTCATGTTCCTGTTTCTCTGGCTCTGTGAAGGTGTGTTGGGCTGTTACCTTCGTGTGAAGGAGCTGGATAGTCACTGAGGGAGGTGGAGAACGAGAAATACCATCTGGTTGGTGACCATTGGTGCTCCTTGACCCTGATACCCTGCTTGGTGCCCAGCCAGCTTGTCACTGCTGCTGCAGTGCTGCTGCCATTCCAGGGAGCACAGGATACCACAGCCACGCACGGAGAGGAGAAGCAAAGCAAGTAAACAAGGAGCACAACTTAAAACCTCTCCAAGTGTGCAGTGTTTTGTGACTAATACTAACGTAATTGCTGTCATGCTTTTAACATAATGCTTTTATCTCCCAGATAGAATCCTTCTGGTCATTAATCTGAAGGATTTCTAACAACAGAGCATCGGAGAGATGCAGCCGTTATGCCCAAGTGTGGTCAGAGGGGTGCAGAGCATCCCAGAGCACACCCGGGACTGGGGCTGTGGGCTCCCTGTGGGGGTGTGCTCACAGCTTTGCTCTGAACCCTCAGAAATCCTGGGGCTGAACAAGGCTCTTTATGCTTTTTTTTCTTCTCTTGTACCACTGAGCCCTGCTGGCCCACAAACCCCTGGCAAAAGCTGCCTGACAGCTCTCTCAGTGTGCCTGCACCATCCCCATCCCCTGCTCAGCATCCCTCCATCCCTCTTTAACCTTGAGGAGCAGCACTCCAAGCAGCTTCTCCCTCTTTCCTGGCTCTCTGAGGTTCATAGACACAAAGGCCAGGAGGGACAGTTGCAGCCATCAGCTCTGACCTCCTGCCTAACACGGGCCAGGGAATTTCAGCAATTCCTGCCTCCAGCCCCTACTCTCTCTTTGAGCTGGAAAGCACCACAGAGATGGACCCAGTGGCGATGTGTCTGGTTTTGAGGTCATGCTGGTCTCATGTAGGATTTTCTGCTGAGGTTTTTGCTTTTGATTATTTTCTGTTTGGTTTTTCTGCCTGCTATGAGTTGGGTCAGATCTGAGGATGTACGGCCGTGCTGAACCTGCTCTGGCTGCTGGGTCAGGACCTGCTTGCAGAAACCTCCTCCTGGAAGTTTGCTCCAGGCAAGACTCTGCAGGTCAGTGCTGCTGGAGACTCCCAGTCACACAAAACAGCCGCTGCAGTGGTGGCAGAACCAAAGGAGCAGGGGCGAGGAAATCCAGGATAATTTCCAGGAATTCATCTCACTGCCTCATTTATTTGCTGCAAAGGTCTCAAAATGTCACCAGGCCCCCTGAGACACCCAGCCATGCTGAGGGTGAGCTTCCCTCAGGTCTTGTGACTGCTCAGGAGGAGCAGCCCGTGCTGAACAGCAGCCTTGCCCCAGTGCTTATTTGAGGTGACAGTGGGCAACACAGGGTGCCAGCCGTGCTGGATCCTGCAGCACGGAGATGCTCTTGAGACTGCTGCGAGCCTGAGCGAGGCTTTAACCACAAGGTCAGTTGTACCTGCTAAGCCTGAAATGATCTGCAAGCCACCTTGGGAACAAGGGTATCACATCCCTGCAACTGCCTGCAGGCACTGCTGCTGCAGGGAGTGAGGGAGAAGGGCTTGGGGAAGGGGCCATGGCCAGGACGTGAGAGCCGCTGGGCACATGGGGTGTGAGGAGGGCAGCTTGGCTGTGCCCCCATCCTGTTTGTGTTATACGCTGCACGTCCCCTTGAAATTGTGTGGATTTCAAAGGAGGAAGATGAACCAAACCCAAACACTCGCTCCCACCTTCCCCTGCTCCCCCGTCACCCATATGAATGAGAGTCTGGGGTGGTTTTCACCATCAGGCAGAATCTCATCTCACACACTGCTCCCAGCTTGTCCCCAGCCAGCTCTGGCTTGACACTGGGGGTGGGCCAGACCTGTGAGAGGCTGTGTTGGAGGGCAGTGTCCTGCTGCAGAGTATTTCAGACCTTTCTGACCCCACTGGCTTAAGACTTTTCCCTTCCCTCTGCTCTGGAAAATCAAAAAGTATTTCCCTTCTTGCATCCTTCCTCCGTTTGGAAAGCAGTCGTCCCTGCGGATCATACAGAGGGAGAGGGATGCAGAGAGATGCAGAGGGATGCAGAGGGATGCAAAGGGATGCAGCAGGCATCTCCCACATGCTCTGCCCATGTCCATCCCCAGTGCTGTGAGCTGCAGGCTCTGGCCAGGCTGTGCTCCTCGCCGCTGTCCCTGGGCTGGCAGGCACCGGAGGCAGCTCTCCTCTGCTGACAAAATGCTTCCGACCACACAGTCAGAACAATTTTGACATTTTGGGAAAGGAGAGAAATCTCACTCGGCATTGTGCATGGTTGGCAAAACTGTCGCTGACAGCGTGAATAACAGTGGACAGCTCTCAATCAACCTTGATTTGCTATTTATTTCTAATTCAGACGTATTATCGGCAAACCATCTCTCAGATCAAGTTGGAGGGTTCTGTATGTGAGTGTTACACTGTGTTTGAGCTATAATGGTGGTTGTGATTTTTGGTGAACCAGGAAGGCAGGATGCCTCCTTGGCCTGCAGAATCCCACAGGGATTATTGTGGGCATCACCACTTGGTTTTTTGGGTTTGGGCATCTCTGTTCCCTGTCCTGCAAATACAGCCCATGCCCAGGGGAGCTGAGAGCCTTGGGACCTGTGGCAGAGCGGGGTTTTAGGCCCGGTACACCCTGACCTGCTGCAAAGGTTGATGTGAATATGTGGGAAGTGGATCCTGGGCAGCAATTTTGAAAAGAAGCCTTTCCAAATCTTACCAGGTGTGGCAGACAGACCAGATCTTTGCTTCATCTCTGTTCCTCGAGTGGAGCATTCAAACACAACAACCTTTATGAGGCAAATGTCAGTGGTGGAGCACCAAGATTTGCTTTGTTCTTGTCAAAAGGCTGCTCTGACACTGCTGCACCTTGGCAGCACTAGGGCTGTCTGTCTGTCCTGCACATGGGTGCGATGGCACACGCTGCTCCAGGGCACCTATCCCCAAGGGAGCAGCAGCAGCCACCCCTCAGCTCCTGAGGATGCTGAGCTTTTCTGGGATATTTCCCCAGGGGGCTGTTCAGAGCACCCAGCTTCGCCATTTCACTCATGATATGCAGGTGGGTTTTCCCAGTGAAACATCCCACTGGGAATGCACGGACTGTTGTTTCCAGTGAGCATCCCTGAGACCGTGTTCTTCCAACTGCCCCAAATGAGGCCTTTTGTACTGATGCTCTGAGTTAACTCAGGTGAAATGAAAATGTTGTCCAGCTCTGTGCACGTGATCGGGATGATCTCCATTGCCTGTTCAAGCAGACAGCTCCCAGGTCACTCTAAGGAGGCAGGTTTAGTTTTAGGGTGGGTAGGAGCTCATTCCCCCACAATTTCTATGTCGTGTGTTGAAGTGCCCTTTAGGAGGCACAGTCAGGATGTAAGAGGCTGCGGGACCTTCCCATCCAGCACATCCCTGTGTGGCCCCTGTGAAACCAAGCTGCCTCCTTCAGCCAGCATGAGGGGACCAGGCAGGACCCATCCTGTGGCTCCTGTGCCGGTCCCTGCTGGAGCAGCACCTGCAGAGATGCTGTAGACCCGCTCAGTTCCCATGTGTGAGTTATGGCTTTCCCATCTGTCAAATAAGGATCCCTTCCCCTTTTTTCCTGTGGTGCTGTGCCATATTAAGGGTCTGCTCTATGGTGCTGCAGCTTGTCCTTGCTGCTGGGCTTGGAGGGACAGGAAGCCATCACCTCACTCTGTGCTCTGGCAGAGGTTCTGGTGCAGAGGGGCCAGGCATCCATGGCTTCCCTGGAACTGACAGCCTGGCCCCCAGCAGCTGCTCCCTTCAGTTTGTTCCTCTCCCAGAGCTGCAACAAGTGTGTGCTCCAAGGGGGTGATTGCACTGAGTATTTTACTTCTCCCCCAGTGTACAGTGCCATATGGGAATGTACCATCAGTCAATTATGGCTTCTTTTCATCTCTAAATAAAATGATTTGTTAATTTGAGTGAGTGATCACTGCGTGGCCAGGATGCTTTTCCTGCAATGGCGAACAGCTTGCACGCTTGCAGAGATGGATGGTGAGCCAGTGCCACTGGATACTTTCTGGGGTTGTTTTCAATTTAGCTGTGAATTGAATGAGAAGAAAAACGTTTCTCTTGGCAATTTGATAGGCGCTAGCTCTTCTGACAGATGTTGGAGTTTATTATCCCACCGGGACAATGTTTTGTGGTTCGGAATTGCTAATTGCTTTGAAGGCTTGGTGCTGCGGGAGGAGCAGGATGAGCTGTCTGCAGGTAGCGCGTGCTGCCAGCACCCGAGGACCCGGCGTGATGGACTCTGTTGCCTTCCTGCTGATGGCTTTTGGCTGCGGCTGCCAGCCCGGGCCTTGGCACTGCATCCTGGCAGGCTCTGTGAGGTTTGTCAGCACGGCTGCTGCTGACTCCTGTCCCTGGGGAGGGCTGGGCTGGGCTGGGGGGAAGCCCTGCTGTGCTGGCACCCATCTCTGTCCTGCTGCCCCCTCTTCCTGGCAGGGCGGGCAGGGCTGGCCAGTACATGGCGTGTGTGTGGCACCAGGCAGGCACTCCGGGCATGTGGGGCATTCAGCCCATGGGGCAAAGCCCAGCAGCTGGTGTAGATGGTGCCTGGCAGTGTTCCCTCTAGTGAAGGTGGCACAAGCTCTGTGGCACTCAAACCAGACCGGTGGTCCTCAGCCCCCTTGTGTGTGTCACGATACATTGGGGATATTTGGGGGTTTTCAGGGTGCTGCTGCATGTGGGTGCACTGCCTGCTGTGACCTTGGTGCCAGGGAGCTGTGGCATGAGCCCACCCCCTGCGGCCTGGCTGCCCATCCCCAGGGCCATTTCTTCTCCTGCTTTGCTGCCCGTTGTGCTGCTCTCACAGCCAGCTGTCCTCCTCACCACGCATTGAACAGCGCAGCACATGCCTGTGCTCTTGGGGTAACCACGGTGCTTCAGATGATGGCAGTAAGTCTGGGAGAGCCCTGCTCCTCTCCAGCCCTCCCCATGTGCTTCAGTGACTCCAGGAGGAAGGGTAAAGATTCACAAAAGCTGTTAAGAGGAGCCACGAGCTGGTTAATGCAAATTGTTTGCAAGCCCATCCTCCCGAAGTGGAGCAGAGGCAGCCAGAGGTGAGCAAACAGCACTTGGCAAACATCAGCACGGCGGGATCTGGCAAGGCCATGCTAGCACTTGGGCACACGGGGTGTTGGCTCTGCCAGCCGGGCCGTGCAGGTGCTGCCGGAGCTGGATTAGGTGAGGATTTTAGGCGGAGAGCTGTGCGACAGCTGTGATAACAGCAGCAGCAGCTTCCCTGGCAGAGACGTCAGCAGGTTGTGCTCCTCCCTGCATCGAGCTGTCTCTTTGCCCTTCGTTTGGAGGGTACCGAGCACTGCTGGGACGCTCAGCTTTGCTGTCTGCAGTGCCCAACACGCCTCAGCACAGGGCAATGCAGCCTGGGGCTGCTCAGTCTCCCCGGGCGTGGGAGCCGTGCCCGGGGGTGCCAGGGCTCGGAGAGGGCAGCAGCGGGGATCGCTCTTGGGAAGCTCGTGTGTGTTTGGGACCTTGCTTGCCCACCCGCTCCTTTTACAGGAGCACCCCCGTTCTCTGAGGCTGCCCTGCCACCCCTCACGTCCCTCCCTGCTGCGCAGCGAGAGCCTGGCAGCCCCTGTGTCCTTCCTGTGCCCTTGGAGACGAGAAGCCTTTGGCAGCGTGGAGCATGGCAAGGGCAGAGCCAGGCAGCAGCAGCCGCCTCGGGGGCTCTCTCTGGTGGTGCCCACTGTGCTGCCCAAGGGATTCGGGTCCCTGCAGAGAGCACGGGATGCCAGAGGCTGTCCGGGTGGCTGCCCACCATACCTAAGCTGGGAAGAGCAGGCAGCAATGAGCGCCCAGCCCTGCTCTAGCCCTGGATGAGTGTGGTTATGTGTGCTGTGCTCCCCTGCTGCTGCTCCTCAGCTGGAGCTTCATCATTTCCCCATCCCCAGCCTGGGCTTTGATGGAAGTGCCTGCAAGGAGCTGGGCAGCATCCATCTTTCTGACCATGCTTTGCCTTCCCACAGGGATTTGTGCCTTTATTCCCTTGCTTCCCTCCCTGGTATTTTTATCTTTTTAACCCTTAACACAAATGCATTGCCTGTCCTGGGTCTGGGATTTGTGTATCAAGTGGGGCCTGGCTGCAGCCTCTTAATTTTGCCTTTGACTCACTGTCTGGGTTCAGACAAATAACTTCACCCCTCTGTTCATGGTGCCCTGGGCATCATGCAAAGATTAGTCCAGGCCAGGATAAAGAACCTCCCTCTGTTATTAATGGTGAGAATTAAACCAACTCTGGGTCCAAACCCAAACCTTGGACCCCAGCGCTTCCGAGCCTCAGGGAAGCCGGAATCTGAAACTTGGCTCTAAACCTCCTAATTAAAGCTGAAATAATGAAATTATTCAGGGCATACCTGCTCCTTTCTAATGCTGCCTGTGCCCAGCCCTTGCTGGGCTGGATCCTGGCTGGCTACCCGGGGCTGCCTGCTGGAGCCAGGCATGCTTGTGCCTGGGCCTCTGCGTGGGAGGGGGCTCAAACATGCTGGTTTTGAGTGAAATTGAGAAGAAATGCAATCTGCACGTGTTTTAGTCCATATAAGGTTTTGTGTAGGGTTGTTTGGGGGGAAAAAAAACCAGTATCCCAAAAATGGGACCTAAAGAAGCTGACAGAGCTAGAAATAAATTTGTCTCTGCCAGTCTCCTCCCACCCTGGTCCTAGAACCTGAGCTGTTGCTGCTCCATGGGGTGCCTGTGTCCAGGGCTGGGTTGTTTGTCTCGATGTCCCTGTGAGTCGCAGTGAGTCCGTGCCCTCTGTCCATCCACGGGCAGGGTGCTGGCAGGGGGGCATGGGGGCACACAAGCCTTGCAGCCTTCTTTGCCCTGCATGCTGCCAGGGGGTCAGGCAGGAGGGTGCCAGAGAGGCCAGGCCCTGGCACGACTTTCTTCAGGGGTCTTTATCCTTTGTCTCCTGCCCTGGCTTCCTCTGCCATGGCAGGGAATGGAGGATGAGCCAAGCCACTGGCATGCTCTGTGTCCAGCCATGCTTCCCCATCACTGGTGTCAGAGCACTGCTGTGTGGTTTGGTGCAGACAGGGCTCCTGTGACTTCCAGCTCGCCCCAAATTCCCTGGGGCAGCTCCGTGTGCCAGCAGCACTGCTGTGTGTGGGTCACTTGCTCCCCAGACCACCCCTGGGGCCAAGCAGGTGGGCTTGTGTCAGTGGGAGGGTGAGGGGTGAGGGCTGTGTCCCCCCAGCCACACCAGTGGTACCCACGTCTTGTGTCTATCCCTGCTTGACTTCCCTGGGGAGGGACCTCCCTCCTGCTTGGCTCTCGGAGATGGGGACTGAGCCTCCTGCTCCATGGGAGAACATGGCAGGGAGGGTGGTGAGGTACTGGCACAGGTTTCTCAGAGAAGTTGTGAATGCCCCATGCCTGGACATTTTCAAGGCTAGGTTAGATGGGGCTTGGAGCAACCTGGTCTGGTGGAAGGTGTCCCTGCCCATGGCAAGGAGCTGGAACTGGATGATCTTTAAGGTCTCTTTCAACACAAACCATTCCGAGATTCCATTATCCCATGTCACCTGGCCTGCAGCAGGAGAAGGCTGAGGGATGGAGCACAGCCACTGCCACACCAGGCAGCACCTCCGGGGATGTGGTTTGCAGCATCTCTGGGGATGTGATTTGAAACATGTGTCTCTTCCCAGGGCCTGGGTGCCACTTTGTCCCAGAGGAGCTGTGCTGGGAAGGGCAGCAGGCCGCATTCAAGGCTGCAGGGAAAGTGCAGCAAGTCCACACCGCTGGACGGAGCTCAGCGATGGGCACGGACAATAAGGCTGCACAGGTGGCAGCTCCCATGGAAGGGAGGCTGAGCTGAGCAGGAAGGGCAGAGCACAGCATTCCTGGTCCTTGGATGCGCTGTGGGATTAAGCAGAGCTGCTGTGGATTTGTTAGCATTGTGATGAAACTAATTTTCTTGCTCGCGCGGTGTCACACGGACCAAACACTGCTGCAGCAGCAGCATTTCCCTGGCTCCCCGTGCTGCCTCAGTCTGTGATTCCTGGGGAGGGGCTGTGCCTGGAGTGCCGCTGTTTTCCTTGTAGGGGCTGTTGGATCTGGGCACTTAGTGCTTTATTTCAGCTTCTGTCAGGGCTGTGGGGAGAGGAGAGGCGGGAAGAAAGGCTAAGAGGAGAAGTGATGGAAATCTCAGCTGGCTGTAGGAGAGATGGAGAAGCAGATTGTAGTGTAGAAGTCTTTGATTGACCACAGTACCATTTTGTGGCTTTTTTATCCCTCTCTCTGGATAAAGTTGCAGCGTGACATCCATGCCATTAAACAGGCCGTGTTCAAAAGAGAAAATTGCTGCTATTTTCCCCCTTTACTTTACTGCCATAAAAAATTGATCCCACATAGCATCCTTATTTCAAAGGCTGCTAAAAAAAATACAAAATTCTCATTTTGGTTTCTGACAGCTGCATAAAGCATTTTTTAAACAAAAGGGACATGAAACATGTAAAAAATCCCTCAACCTTTCCCATCCCCTGAAGTTTTTGCTCCAGAAAGATGCCCTTATTTTGAGAAGTGAGTGGGGAGAGAGAGCACAAGTGTGACAGTATGAGAAGGGATTTGGTTTCTCTCTTGAAGCTGGCGATCAAAACTATGACTTTGCTGGTAGCTGGACAATAGCTGGAAGAGCAAACCCCCTTGCTTCCCTGGCAGGGATGGGATGGATTTCCTTCAGTAGCTGAGTGCTTTTACGGGATAATGGCAAAGAGCTTGCACCGAGGTGGGAAGGCAGCAAATGGGGAAGTTGAGGTCTGACGGGGCACTTGGGGTCAACAGGCTGACCCTGGATGTTGGGGAGGAATGGGGTGTCCGAGCTGCATCCTCCTGACCACACCAGTGTCTTGCACCTGTCCCTGCTCATCGTCCGTGGAGTGGGACCTCCCTCCTGGCTGGCAAAGTGGCATCCTGGGAAGGGGATGGGCCAGAAGAAAGTAAGAGGAAGGAGTGAGAAGCCCAAAAGCAGATTTAAATGGGTAGCAGGTCATGGCAGGTCCCTGCAGAGGGAGGGAACGGAGCTAGGTCAGGTAAGGACTGGTCAGCTTTGAGTCAGTGTTGATGGAGCACGTGAGGAGGATGGAGCGCTGGGGGAGGAAGGGAAATGTGGACCTGGCAGAAGGGGCCTTCAGAGAGCAGGGTAACAGGAGGTCAGGTCAGCTCAGCTCTCGCTGGAGGAGGTAATGATCTTAATAAGAATCATCCCATTTAAACAAGATGCTTTTCTGGAAAGACAATTAAGCAGAGAGAGTGTTGAGAAGCAGCGAGCGGGGCTGCCAGGACCCCAGCGAGCAGCAAGCTGCTGCTCCCTGCTTCCCACCTGCTCTCCAGCTCCTGCCCTCTGCTCTCTTCCTGATCAACACCCAGCCTCCTGCAGCCACTGGGCACAGGTGCAACTGGTGCCCATCCCAGCAGCAGGGGTGGGTGCCACACTGCAAAGCCAATGGAGGATTTCCAGCTGAAAAGTTTTTCCTCTGCTAATTGTCTGACTTGGCTGGGTGCCCTGCAGGTCTGCAATTACTGGATTGATTCCTGGGGAGAAGCGTAGTGGTGCCAACAAGGTATCCCTGCTGATGTTAGGTGAGACGGGGTTTGATAGAGGGCTGGAGAGGGAAGGTGACAACGCAAGGAGCTGTTTGAGCTGCACAGGTTGTAAATGGTGTCACCAAAGAAGCGTCACTGCAGGCCCAGCCTGCTCCCTCTGAGCGAGCAGGGCCATCAGCAGGGCCATCAGCTATGCCACCAGATCGTCCCCATACCTTCTCCCCGTGCCCATTGACATCTGTCTGCCTTTTACGTCCAGCAGGCCTCTGAGTTATGAGGCTCTTTCCTCCACCAGGATCTCGGGGAGATGATGCAGAGGTAGATGAGCTCTCCATAAATAGCTCTGCCATTAAAAACCCTCAGCTCCTGTTTTAATGTTAGCAGGATTAGCTGTCAGCAAAAGCACAGGCTTAAGACTCGGCAGTAGGCTTTGCTCTGGTAATATGTCTCTATTTTCTCAGGCTTGATTTCTCCAGCCAGCCTGGCTCTGAATGCAATAAATTTTGCTCTTCTTTACACCTCAGCTGATGACTTATTTTTTGGAGCCTGTGTCCTTGGCTAGCCAGAGACCCTTCAAAGCTACATTTTGTGCCTGCTTACTCTGAAACCAATGAGGTCCTTACAGAAAGGACCGCTGTGTAGCTGTTAGGGTTGAAGGATATCACTGGTGCAGTTCTCCAATCTCCAAATTAATCTTAGTTTTGATTAATGGCCTGGATGCAAAAGAGGATGTGATAGTCAAATCTGTTGGGGTGCCACGTGGGTGATGCAGGTAGAGGAGGGTCAGGCCGTCACCAAGGAGCCCCACAACGTTGAGGAATGGGCAGATGTGAAGAGCCTGGGATGGAAAGATGACACAGTGCATGAGTGAGCACGAGAGCTCCCTCTGCAAATGGGGGATTGGCTGGCTAGGAAGTCTGAGCTGTGATTGTTGGTTGTAGGGTGACCATGAACTGCTGATGTGATGTGTTTGTGGAAAAAGCACATGGGATGTTGGGAAGCTCACAGGGGAGCCTGACACAGGGAGACAAAATGCTATCCCATGGGGCTCTGGTGGCCTGTGATCACCTTGCTGTGTGTGCTGCCCTGGGAATCCCAGCAGCCTGGGAGCAGCTACCTGTCCTCTTCAGCCACGTCTGCAATGGGGTGACAGCTTCCAGGGAGGGGAGAGATGGGGGCTGGTGGGGTACCTGACACAGCTTTGTCTGGGACATCTGCCTGGGAGCATGAGTCAGAGCCCAAAGGTTGGGGGAGATCCCCCTGTTCTTGTAAGTATAGCGAGGAGGTGAATGTGCAGGGGGAGGAAGGTTGTTCAAGTTCATGTACGGCATCAACGCCAGAATAAATGAGAAATTTCCAGTGGATAGCTCCGGGCTGCAGACCTGAAGGTTTCCAACCACCAAAGGAAGCTGATTCTAGAAAATCACCCTACCAGCATGAGCAGAGGCAATCAGCCAACCTGTCTCCAGACAAGTTAGTTAGCAGTTTCCAAAGGGGTCCCCACGAAGCAGGTGCCTGTGGTTGGTGACCCCAGGCCACCTCTCTGCTCTCTGGCCACCGTGGCTCCAGCCAGCAGAGAGCAGAGCTGTGCCTGCCCCTGCCACGTGCCAGCGTGGCTGGGGCGCCGTGGCACACTGCCTGTTTGTTTTGGGTTTGGTTTAATTTATTTTTTTTTCACGGCAATATAAACTCAGTGTGTCTTTAAGGCCATGAATGTGTAGGGGGATTTGCTGATGGCTCATCTTTCTAGCAGGCTTTTTCAGCTGAACGTCAGTTTATTGCTTTTGCAAATTGTCTTGTGCCTACACAGAACCGGCTGCCTCAGCAGAGGGCTTTGCCAACAGCCTGCTCTATAAAAGGGTTATTAGGATAACAAGAAAGAAAATAGAAACCTTTGCAGAATCATAACAGTATAGCGTAGCCCTCCCCCTCCCCTCTCCCAATTTATTACCCTCAAGTGCTTCTGAGTTGGACTTAAACCATTGTGCTGCTGAATATAAACAGCAAGGTTAAAGAAGCCCAGACAGGAGCAAACTCTTTGGCAATTATCTGGTCAACGGCAGGGCACCGATCTGTAGCTCGGTGTAAACATCATCAGCAAAATATGCGCAGTTTGCAGATTAAAAAGCAATTGCTTTGTCTCGAGCCAAGCCAGAAGCCTCCTGGTATGATTAGGGTCTCACTGGTGGAGCCAGCCAGAGCATCCTTCGGGTCTCTGACATCAGTCCTTCGTCACAGCAGCCTGCTGCTGGATATTTCTGTTCCGTCTGCAGTGCTTCTGCACCTGTCTGGGGGGCATGATTTTTATCAGATGGTTTTGTTTTCAAAGAAACCCACAGATTTCACTGGTAAAAGGGAGGCAGGCAGAATCAGGCAAGAAGAAGCCAAGGTAGTCTTTTTGTGGTACTTATGAAATTATACTGTGTTTTTCTAAGCTTTCTGGAGAGGGAAACAGTAAGTGGAATGTTCTGGTTGACACACTGCAGATTTGGCTTGTTTGTTGTTTTTCTACCTTTTAGGGTCAACTTCTTTAATAACAAACCTTTTTGGTGCTTCTCTTCTCCTCTGCTTGTTCTGACTGTTGTGCCTTACAGCTCCCTCTGCGAGAGGGGAGTTGTTCTCTCTTGTTTGAAGCCAGCTGGGACAGAGATTGAATGTAATTTAGAAGCTCACAGAAAGCCTGAGCAGAGCTTGTGTCTTTGAGCCCTGAAGTAGCAAAAGGCTGGACCCGGCTGCCTCTTTCTGTTGCCTGATTTCCTTGGGGTTTGAGAGCCTTTACTGCTAATTCTGAGCTATACACTGAAGTGCTGAGCCTTGGAGAATATTATGATCTAGCAGGGATTTTCATGAGCACAGGTTGCATGGTTGTACCCAGGGACGCGTGGGGCAGTTTGGTGTGTGAACACAACACCAATAACCAGCTGTCCTCTGAGTTCCAGAAGTTTTTGAAGGTGACTGCACATCTGTGTTCATTTAAACCAGGCCTTTTGGTGGAAAGATGATGGAAGTCACCTCCTCAGCTATCAGTTTTCCCCTCACTGCGAGTCAGCCTGAGCTGAGTGGAGCAGAAGGGCTCCCATCCTGCCAAAACCAGGATGCCATCTCACTTCAGCTTCTATTTTTCCCAACTCCATTGTTTGAGTTTTGCTCAGCTCCATCTTTCAGTGGCCCCATTCACTGAGCTTCTTTTCCTTCCTTGCTGCTTTCCCACTTTCTGCCAAGGCCAGGAGAAGCAGTGCTGATGTCCAGGTGGAGGACAGAGACAAAGTGGAGCTCATGTGGCAGTGGATGGAGGTGACAATGGGACTGAGCAATGCACTCCCATAGCAATGCTTTGTCTCCATTGCTCATGGCCAGTGAAAAGCATGACAAGACTCCAGCGTTGTCCTGGATGCTGCTGGGCTGTGGTAGGCAGGGCAGGGATCTCAGTGCCAGCCACTCTCCAACATCCTTTGCTGGATCACCCTCCAGGTCAGCTCCAGTGGTGGGAGCACTCACTGGGGCATTTCCTTTTGAGATAACTGATAACCTAGCAGCTGGTTCATGAGTGGGTGTTGGTGGGAAGAAGCCATGCTTGGTCCCCAGGGCTGAGCTGCCAGGAGCTCCCAGGGCTCCTGGCTCCAGTGATCTGCTCCGGCAGCCTGGTCCATGCTCATGGTGACGGCCCCCTGGATGTATGGCTGAATCACCATGGGATTGGGAGTGATGCCAGCACCCTCCTGAGTGAGCTCAGCCACAGGAGGAGCTCCAGGGAGGTGTCTTGTTGAGGGATCAGAGCTTCCAGAGGAGGCACCTGCCCTGGGCACATTTCTTGATACAATTTCTCTGAACTGCTGAGCATTCCTCCTTTTCGTTATTATTATTTCAAAGTGGAGAAAAGGACCTGGTGCCTTTGGATCATGTGTGTGCAGAGGCTCGCTCTTTAACCATCAGGTCCCTCTAGTTAGGCTGGGGAGAACAGTTCGGGAGCTGCGTTGCTGTGGGTGCCTCTGCCAGGAGTGAGCCGCCCTATTCCCACACCCCTATTGCCAGGAAAGACCTGCTTGGCTCTGCCCCAGCCCTTGTCACCTACACCACGCTCCCCAGGCAGGCCCAGGAGGTGCGTGATCATCGGTGGTTACACCAGGCAGGATAAGCAGCTTGGCTCTGCTTAAGCTGGGAATCAATAGGGGATTAATTTGTATTAAACAGGCGCTGCAGAGGGAGGGTTCGCCCTTCTCCCCAAGGTGGTGTGGCCACGGGTGGGACACAGGGGCCGCTGACAGACGCTTTGTACACATCACCCTTCAGCACTCAGCCACCAGTGACCACCAGAAGCTGGTGAGAGGAGTGCTGGTGTCTAGGGAGAGCACTGGGGAGCTGGGAGCAGTGCCAGCACTGGGCTCCCACTGTCCCAGGAGCACAGGGAGACATCTCTGTTCTCCTTCAGGTGTCTCCATGCAGAGCTCCCATGGGTGCTCTGCCTCCAGCACTGCTTGGTGTTTATGGGGCTTTTAAGGTGATTCCTATCACCTGCTTTGTCTTTTGAAGCTACGAGCCAAATGTATTCCCGCTGACACCAGCATGCCTCCATGGGAATGGAATGTGCTCCTTTTGTGCCATGGGAGACATCTCCACCGAGCTCGGTGCAGGTGTGCCCCGTGAGCAGGGTCACGGCTGGGCCTTGAGGCTGCATCCTGCTCCTCTGGAGACGAGTTTGAAAAGGGACTTTCTTCCTTTCCCTTTCTTGAAATTGCACTTTAGAGCTTATGAAAATGAAAAGCAGAGCTGAGAGAGGCCATTGCTGGTTTGTCCTCCTGCAAAGGCACCTGACAGGAGAGGTGATGGACACGGGAGGTTGCCAGGACCCCCTGCAGCCTGGCCAGAGGTAGCCAACCACATGTGGAGAGCTGCTCAGGGTGTGCTGTACCAGCCAGGATCATTATCAGCACAACAGCAGTAATGCAGGTGACCTTGGCAGGGACACAGCCTGCCTGGCTGGCTGGATTGGCATCACTGCTCCCCCCAGTGAGACTCGGTCCCTGGGGGGCAGCCTTGAAGAGGACTCTGGTGTTTGTGACTTGGGGTGTCACATCCCACGGGGACAGTGCCCTGAAGCTGTTCTCCCTGTCTTAGAGAACTGGGAAACAGCAGCAGGGTATGCCCAGCCTTCAGGACAGAGACAAGGACAGAGGTGCTGGGGCATTGCCTCCAGACCAGCTGTTGGTGTAAGTGAGCCAATAAGGGATTCAGGAAAGACTGGTTTGTATGGCTATTATATCCAAAACTATAGTGCATTTGGAAGGAAATGAGGCTGTGATGGTTTTTTCTTTGCTGTGTTTTATGCTGATTCTGCGTGTGCAGAGCAAGGTCTGGAGCCAGCCAGGTGCTGCTCCCCACTCCTGTTTCGCTTTGGTTTGCGTTCTCAAGAGAGGACAGGGAATAAAAATGTTATCCACTTTTCTCTGAAAAACTCTTGACATTTTTTCCCATAGCTCTAATACCAGAACTAACCTTTCCCTTGGGTTTTGTTGGAGGAAATCAGTTTTACTGGATGCCTTGGTATTATAGTTCTCCTCTCCCCCTGCTTCCTCCCTCTGTGTATGTTATTTCTTCTCACTGTTATTTTTATACCTTCTCTCTCCAGCAGCCATTCCTGATGGTGTTTGAGCTGTTTGGGCTCAGGCAGTGTCCTCCATCCCATGTCCTGCCTTGAGAGTGTCCCAGCCCACCAGATTGTGGTTATGAACAAGAGGGTGAGCAGGCAGCATCTTCCCATATTCCCATGTTTGACGTTAAGTGGCAAGTGGGTCACCATCAATAAAATGTGACACGCATTTGAAAGATGCAGAACTGAAAGGGAAACCCAACGAGGGTGATGGTGGGGTTTGGGTTTGCTTTTTCAAAGGCACGAGCTCGTTCTGCCTGCCTGGGTCTGGCGCTACATCGAGCACCAGCTCGAACCGCAGACCTACCGCAGAGAAGCCGCACACGTGTGAGCTCTCCCCCTCCCGTGGCTTTGTACATACATTGTCTCCTGGGGAAATGCTCCATTTTAGGAAGCAAGTGGAAATGTTTCTAACAAATTATATAAAAATCAATAGACTCCCTGCTGAAGGGTCTGCCTCCTGCAGTGGTGAGGCAGGAGAAGGCTTCTCGGTGCTCTGCTCCTGCAGCTCCCGCCTCGGCACGATCCTGGTTGACAATAGGTTACCCTGAGAGAAATTATAACACCCTCATGTTCCAGTTTATAAGGTAGCAATCAGATCAGGTCAGGTTTATGATCCACCTAGCTTATTACTATCTCCATTAGTAGCTGCTAGCAGATGTTGGGAGAGAAGGATTATTACTCTCGCAATGCATACTTAGCTGGCAGATTATTGAAATTTCTTTCTAATCCTAAGCAGTTACTTGGGAGGTATAAATCCTTGAGTGATAGCACTTCTATTCCTCTGTACTTTGATCTTGGCTAGCATAACCGATGATACTCTTGATTAATCTGATTTCTGTTCCCTAAAAAGGTATTGTGTCTCTGGTATCTCGAGGCACTGAGTTCCACAGGGAACTGTGCTTCTCATCGTCAGATCTGGACTTTGAAATAATCAAGCTCAGAGGTACCTTCTCTCTTACATGGGGATTTATACTCCTGTGTCCTTTGAAATTCGTTTCTTCCTTTAAGTGAATCAAATGCCCTGAATGTTTTCACTTTGCCACAGCACAAGTTCCTCCTGTGCTCATGCCTGCCCCACATCTGCCTTGTCCCCCTGCTTGGCACAGCAGAACCACGTGCAGTGTCACAGGTGAGGGACACACTGAGTCATAGCCTTGCTGTTAATATGACAGTTTTATTTTCCACTTCTATCTAAGAACAAACAAGGATCTCTGGACCATCACTTGCACTGAGATGTTTGTGCCTTCATCTCTCCCTCAAATAGTTGGGGTTAATTTGGAGCTGCAGCAGCATGCATGATGGGTCCTAATTGTTGTTCTCCAGTGGTACCTTGGATGTGCTTGCCCTGAGTTTCCTCTGTCTAACATGCTGTCGAATTCCCTGAATGAGCTGGCTCCTTCCAAAGCCACTTCCACACATATCTAGTCCCACCTGATGTTCTTCCCTCCCTGCCTTCTTCTCAATACATATGTATTCCCCACTTAGGGAATTCTCCACTATTCTGTTCCACAGCCAGCATTTTGTTGCCTGTGCATCGGAAGACATCCTTCTCCTTCACCTTCTTCCCTTTCCCATCCTCTTTATTTGTCCTACTCGGGACTGACCAGGCTCAGCTGAGATCTGTTGCACAGAAGAGCGTGCTTGACCTTTGTTTGCTTTTTAGAAGGCAGAGTGGCCCCTGCAGCTGAGCAGGGCTTTATTAAACTGTGAGTTCCATCCGAGGAACTGAATAAATGCACCTTTAAAGGTCTTTAAAAGAAAAGCTTTACCACAGGTTTTCTCAAGTCAAATATCCACCCTCCTCTGCACTCAGACTTTTTTTCTCCTTTCCTCCCACGCGAACAGCAAAAAATTAGGACATGATGGGAAAGGTTGGAATGGATGGCAGTGGTTCTCTAGGCTGCAGGCTTGGCATGTCTCAGCCCTGCCGGGCTGTTTGAAGGGAAGACAAATACTGATCTCATGGCACCTTGTGCACACGGCAGTGTAACCCTGGCTCCCTCCTCGGCACCGTCTGGGCCCCAGCTGGCGCTGGCTTGGGGTCTGGTGCCTGGCATCACGCTTCCAGAGGGAGGCAAAAAGAAAGGCAGAAGGACTGAAAAGAGGATTAGAAAGAAAGGGCCCATTTGCACATAATGCAAGCAGTGGTTGTTATTTTTTTTCTGCAGAAGATGAATGTAAAACCTGGTAACAGCCTTCAAACACGTAAAAGCTTGCAGATGCTGGGCAGGAGGCAGTGACGAATCCTTCCTCCTTCTCTACACCTGCATAATTTTTAAATCCCTTGGTATCTTCCCTTGTGATCATCCCCTTTGCTGGAGATTCCATCTGCCCCTGCGTAGTGTGAGCCAGGGGAGCAGGTTTACCTCTGCCCCACGCTGTTCTCCTGCACCCTGGAGCCTCTGGCTGCAGGAGCTGTGTCATGCAGAGAGGCTCAGCTCAGAGATCCCAAAGGTTTAGCAACCCCGTCTCAGACACCAGATCGAATTGTATTTATCCTGTATCTCATGATTTTGAAGGTCATCTTGCAGCCAGATGAGAGGAGCGTGAAGCGTGTATGGATTGTGCTGCCGCGGGGGAGCTCGTGCTTGCTGTGGTCACACTGACAGCAGCCCGACAGCAGTGTGGTTCAGTGGCTCTTGCCTTGCTCTGAGTTGGTGTTGGTGCCGTGCTGGTAACACCAAAGTGCTGCCCTCTAAGCCAAGGATGTCTCCAAGGCTCCTCTCTTGGGCCCAGGGGGGTCACAGCAGCAACTGCTGCAACCCTAACTTGGGACGTGCATGTGTCCTTATGGACAGTGTTGAATCAGCACCTCCATACTTCTTACTCTGATGTAAAATCCTGGAAAGGTCGTGATATCTTGAGCTAGAGATTTCTTCTGGCTCCAGCATTTCAGATGTTTATGCACTGAATGACAAACAACCGAGTCTCCCCTGCAGCCGGTTCAGCAGGGACAGCAATAGGATGCAGTACCTGCAATGGTCAGGTGGGATCCGAACACTTTCCTTCTGCTTTTCCGCTGCCCAGCTCAGCCTTCAGCAGGGACACATCTCTGCAGCACTTATTTATATATTTTCCCTCCTCTCGCTCCTCAGAGAAATCAATTCCATTCCCTAAACAATGGCGAAGGCCTTGAGGAGATATTGATCTGTGGCAAAGCCAGAGAAAGGAGCATTTGTGACACAGAGATGCTCTTTTGTAAGTAAAAGATAATTACCAGATCATGGGGACACTTGCTGAATAGGATGACATTAAATAGGCATCAGGGTGAAGGGCACCAGGGCCTCGGGATGAAGCATTGGAGGAGTGCTGTTCTCCCCGTCAGCTCCAGCTCCTCCTCCCTGCTTCCCTCTGCCGTTTCTCCTGCTCCCCACCCCAGCCCCTCCTTTTGTCCCCCCACTCCTTCCATTTTCATCCCTCTGTCCTTTCCCCTTGGTTCCTGATTGTCCTGTCTCTTCCAAATAAATACCCTATAACACTGCCCCAAATGCAGCCCCTCCTTGCTGGCTGGGGCTCCCGGTTGCAGCAGGGATACACCCAGAGCAAGCGGGTTCCTGCCCCCCAAACCAGGGCAGCAGAAGGGGCTGCTGTCCTTGCCTTGCTGTTGCTGATACTTCCAAACCGTGATTTATTTATTTCAGACCTCTTCAGCAGTGCTGAGCTCTGTAGTAATGAGCTCCATGGTGATTTTAGTTATTTTGAGCTAAGAGGTCTTTTATGGGGCAGGGGATGCCCCCTGCTCTTAAGTTTCAGCAAACAGGACTGGGATAGGGGTGACTGCTGCAGGATCTGGAGCGCAGGTCCTGGTTTGTACTGGCTCAGGAGCTGATGGTGGTCTCTCAGCACGTTGGTAGTAGCCATGTATGCTCAGACCACTCGATTGCTGCTGGGTGTGGGGACCATGCCAGAGCTGTGTGGGTGAGAGTAAAACCAGGGCCGGCTGTGCTGGGAGGGTCAGTAACTCCTCGAGCAAGAGCAGAACCGCAGAAGGGATGCTTGGGAGCCTTGTCTCCATCTGTGCTCCTCCTGGGACCTCATGGGAGGCTTCCCCAGCTGGAGCAATGCCTGACAATGCCACAACTGATGGTCCAGTTTGGCTCATGGAAGAGCCACAGTGAATTTGTTGCCTGGGCTCTCCAAGGCATCCCCGTTAGCTGCCAGCTCCAGGGTTCACAGTCCCAAAACAACAAGGGCCTTGACACAAAGTGCATTTCCAGGTCCCACATTGTCAGGCAGCTTTTCTACCTGAACTCGGTGTTGTGGGCACTTGAAGCCACATGGGGATGTTGGGTCACAGGGCTGGATGATGATGTGATTCACTGATGACTGGGAGAGCCACTGCCAACTGCATCTCAGGAACTGGCACAGCTCAATGTATGAAAAAACAACCCACAGCTCAAATTACTACATCATAAAATCTCCAGTTTTATTTACACTTAGACTGATTGTATTCTCTTAATTCCATGCTGTTACACTAGAAATGGTTTATGGTGCATTTTGCGGGATTAATGTAAGAAGAACGACCATCAGGTCATGGGCCCTGCAGGTCCAGGAGGAAGGAGAGAGGGTCTCATCCCTGTGTGGGGCACTGGGAACTGTGTGTCCCATCAGCCATCGCTGACTCACCGTGTCTCGTCCAGATGGCTCCTAAAGTCCGACACTGCAGCCTGAATGCCAGCAAGGTCTGTGCTCCTGCACTCCTAAAAAACCCAGAGAGGTGCAGTCACCACCTGCATTTGAGGCCTGGATGCCCCGGTTCTGGATGTTTCTTTTCATTCCAGCACATTTCCAAACCCCCCTCTCCAGCACTTTGGTTCCTCTAACACCTCCTGCCTGTTATCAGCATGGAGGTGAAGATTACTGAGGGCTTTGCCTTGCTCCAAGGGTGAAAGGGCTCTGATACCTGAGGGTGTGAGCTGATAACAGCCACAGCTACCTCCAGCGGGCATGGAGTTGGCACCTCTGGCTGGCACTGCTGCTGTTATTGCTGCCTGGTTCCCACTGCTGCCCTGCAGCACCTTTGGATCCTGTCAGTGAGGTGCAGGGCTGAGCAGGGTGCTGGAGCACGAGCTGTGATTTCCATGCCTCTGTCAGCTGGTGACTCCCTGGAGCAGCCCCGTGTCTGGGTGTTATTGAATGTCTCAGAGTTTTTCCCTGCCATCGCCAGGCGAGAGCCGGCTTCGCAGCCCGACCAGCACAGTGCAAAGACACCAGAGTAGGGCACCTTGTGCCTTTAAAATCAAAAATAATAATAACAACACTAAAAAGCCCATTACCATTATTGAATAAAAGACCAACAATTTTTTTAAAAAGCCTCTTTTAAATATTGTTGCTGCATTTCCAGCTGCTCAAATCTTCTGTATTTAGTTATCGTAACAACAGAGTACTGCGTCTGATTTGAGCAGCGGGGAGGCAGCACCATTATTCAGGAGGATTTTAAGCAGTTGGGTTTTCTTCCTCGCAGTGGTGCTCTCTCGCCTGTTAGAAGTCCCTTTGTTGCCTTGGCACCTCTGGCCGTGGTGGCAGGGATGGCACCGCGCATTGGCAGAGCGCCCTGCCAGCGCTCAGCAACGTGGCCGTGCCAGGCGGGTGCCGGGGAGCCGAGCAGTGCAGGAGGCTGCCAAAGGCAGAGCAGAGCAGCTCTGAGCTTCCCTGGGAGCTCTCACACTGCAGAGTTCGTGGGGAGAAGGAAAACAGAGTGAGTGAGACCCTGGCTGCTGCAGGGAGCATGGGCCTGACAAGGGAGGTCCTCTTGGCTGAGCCAACCCCGGGGGCAGGAGGAGGTGGGCATGCTGCTGGCAGGGTCTGGCAGGGTCTGGCAAGGCAGGAGGGGGTTGTGCTGTGTCAGCAGTTTGGCTGGACCATAGAATTGATTAGGTTGGAGTAGAGCTCTAAGACCAGAGTCCAAACTCTAACCTGACCACCACCATGTTCACCACTACACCATGTCCCCATGTGCCACATGTACTACGTGCTAAATCCCTCCAGGGATGGTAACTCAGCCACTTCCCTGGGCAGCCTGTTCCAGTGCTTAACAACCCTGTCAGTGCAGAAGTTTTTCCTAATATCCAATCTAAACCTGCCCTGACACACCTTGAGGTCATTTCCTCTTGTCCTACTGCTTGTTCCACGGGCAAGGAGACCAATAGCTGCTTGTCTAGAACTTTCTTTCAGGTAGTTGTAGAGAGTGAGAAGGCCCCCCCAAGCCTCCTTTCTCCAGGCTGAGCCCCTGCAAGCTCCCTCAGCCATTCCTCATAGGATTTGTGCTCCAGACCCTTCCCCAGATCCACTGCCGTTCTCTGAACATGATCCAGCCCCTCAATGTCTTTCTCATCATCAGGGGCCCAAAACTGAGCTCAGGATTCAAGGTGTGGCCTCACCAGTGCCCAGCACAGGGGGACAGTCCCTGCCCTGGTCCTGCTGACCACACTATTGCTCATCCAATCCAGTTGCCATTGGTCTTCTTTCCCACCTAGGCTAATGTTCAGCTGCTGTTGACCAGCACCCCCAGGTCCTTTCCACTGGGCAGCTTCCCAGCCACTGCCTGACCTGGCTGCAGAGGTACCCAAGGCAGCGTGCACAGGGTGAGCATCCTGGAGGTAGGGTCCCCGTGCTGGCTGCTTGAGCTGGATGAATGGTGTTACAAAAAGGGACATGGAGACCTGTAGCTTGCTCCTGTCTTGGGGAACAAAAGGTCCTTGTTGCAGGTGGCAGTGGGGTGCAGACAAGTAATGTGGGATGGGGCCTGGCAGCCTCCCTGCAGCAGCATGTCGAGGGCAGCTTGGTCAGGGGATCATGTAGGTGAGATGATTGCTGAGAACTCTGTTCTTTCACCCCAGTTTGGCGGGGATGGAGAAGGGGGTGGAGGCACCTGGCGTGGGAGACTGCAGTAGAGGCTGGGGAGGCCAGAGAAGCAGGAGCAGGCTGAGGACAAGGACACGGCAGATTTCCTTCCTATCGAAAAATGCTATTTTGGTGCCATCCCCCAAGGTGGGGAGCGTTGGCAGAGATGTGCAAAAGCGCACAAAGACTCTCAGAAACATCTTGAATGGCCTTGATCAGGCGGGCAGAGACAGACTGCTACCGCACAGCCTCTGGGGACCGCGGGGGCCGGTGAGCCCGGTGGGAAGGACACACAGTGTGCCCGTGTCCGTGGGACAGCCAACACGGGCAGGGCCCTCCGAGGAGGTGGCAGGAGTGGCACAAGGTCACGGTGTCTGGCACAAGGTCAGCAGGTGGCTGGCAGTGACCCGGCCCCTCACCCATCGCATTTCGGGTGCCGGGCCACGCGAAAGCTCTGCGAACAGGAGTGACCACATTGTCCCTGGGCTCCTCGCCACCGCGGCGTGTTCCCCAAAAGGTTACCTCCAACCACACGCGCATTGTGGGTAATGAGATGCAAATTGATAGCAAGACAATAAGACTGTCTTGTGAGCCCTTCGACAGGGGCCAGTGTTTAAAAGTCAGCCTGATTGCCTCGCTGGCAATTTGCATAGCATTAACCAGAGAGATTTTCTTTTTAAACTTGAACTTTTTTTTTTCCTAGAGGTCACCTCAAAGTAATTACAGCTCTGGCAGTCGCTTCATGAAAGAGAACTCTGTGGTTGTGGCTGTAGTGTGAGGAGGAGACTTACCCAGCGTGGGGAGCGGGGACCTGTCCACGTGAACTGGGGTGGGTTTTAGTGTGTGCCCTGAGACAGTTCAGTGAGAGAGTCCCACTGGGTGTGTGTGGGTGCTGAGCACTGCGTCTGCTGTGGGAGACACCAGGGCCTGAGTCCCAGCACATGAAAGGGGTCAGTCCCCTCTGTTGTTATCTCCAGTGCAGGTACAACCTCCTCCTGGGCCCCACCTGCTTTGCTGGGCTGGAAGGGGATGGGCTGACCCCATTGCCCACTTGGGATCCTGTGGTGAAGCAGGTTGGGACTTCCAAGCCCTGGGGTGTTTGCACCTTCTCCACAGTTTAGTTCAAGTGGGGATTTCAAGCTTTTTTCTTTGAAGTCGTGTTAAAAGTGACAGGAGACCTCAGCCAAGGAGTTCTGCAGGAGAGTGGTGTCAGACTGCTCGGGGCTCTGCTCTGACCTGGGCCATTTGCTTTGACAGTTGAATTCTTTGGCTTTGAAGTGGGCAGGTGTCCCTTAGTCTTGCAGTTGGACAAGATGATTACCACAGGTCACTTCCACCTGAACTGTTCTGTTCTGCTCTACTCTGCTTTTCTGGTTTTAGCAGGTCGTCTTCTTAGCGCAGATCTTTGTAACCCATTTGGTTTGACCTAGGTGAGGAGCAGTGCTTTCCCTGGCAGCTCTGCCAGCGCTGCTGAGGAGCAGCCTGGAGCAGTGAGCAGCTTGGAGGGAGATGGGGCTGCCCTCTCCTCCCCAGCAAAGCGTCTGCCCGGCCTGCGAGCAGGCGTGAGGCTCTTCGGAGGTTCAGCTACGCTGCTGCAAATACAGAGGCAGGCAGTGCTCTGACAGAGCACCTCTCGTTATCGAGGCTGTCTCCAAGACACGAAGCACGTGCTCCGTGCTCAGCCATCCCGTGTGGACATGGGATGGTCGCTCCAGATGGTGTCTGTCGGGCGGATGGGCTCTGCCGCCGGCTGTGCCGCGGCGCGAGCGGTCCCTGCAAGGCAGCACAGCCCCGCCGTAGGAGGCAGCGAGTCGGGGCGGTGATGGGTTTGAAGAGCCAGCTGGACAATTTTATCACCATTAGTATCATTTGTAGTTATGCGGGCCATGGCTATGATACAAATAATTAAATCTCATGCTTCACAGCATCAGCAGATCGCTCGCTGCAGTCAGGAGTGAATCTCCTACACAGAGAACACGCGAGTGATTAACTCTGTTAGAGGGGCTGGTTTAGATCTCCTTCCTTTGGCTTGTTCCTCAGTTTCCTTCCTCGTGGCTGCAGCTGTGAGGCTCAGCACCAGGACGTCCCTTTCTCCTCCTTCACAAAAGCCCTGCAGTTGTAGGATGCTGGAGATGCTCAGAGGAGATGCCATTCCTGCTCCTGCTGCCTGGTCTGCAGGTAAATCTGCCTGCTTGGGGCATCCTCTGCTCTTGCGCAGGGGCTTCAGGCCATGTGCTCGTTTTCCTCCCACCTTCTGGCAGTCCTCAGATCCTGAATCCTTGGGATCTTTCTCTCTGGGCTGCCACGAAGCACCAGTTGTCTCCTACCAAGCCGGTGTGTGGCCATGACCTCATCTCACAAAGTTCTTCAGCCTCCTCCTCCTCCTCCTCGTCATCACCTGGAGAGGTTCCATTTTCCAGGCTGAAGCCAGCTGGATACACACACATCATTTCCTTTCTCCGTGGCATCGTTTTACCCTGTCTTATAGCAGATTATCAGAGGTGTTTGGCCCGAGAGCAGAGCTCACAACACTCCTCTGGGTTTGTCAGCAGCTCTGGCACCCTTGATGTCTTTTCCATTCCCTGAGCAGCCCCTTTCCAGGACAATATCCCGGTCAAGCCTGGAAGGATGAAGATCAGCAGTGTGATGGCACCAGGTTATTGACCAGCGCTGCCTTAGCAGGTCACTGTGGCACTCTTCCTTCTTAGCTGGGAACAGCAGAGCTGTTCCTATGACTCTGTGCCTCGTCAAGGGAATCAGAGTGGGAAAACTGAGCAGAGAATATTTTTATATTTTTCCTTCTAAGATTTTTTTCCTCTTTCCCTCTTTTTTTTTTTCCATTCCTAAAGATTGAGTATAATCAGAGCTAATCAGAAAATTATGAGCTGTCTGATTGCTGATTAGATTCCTAATGTTAATATAGTCAAGAAGCCTCTCTTAGTGTTGTATTTTAAGGGAAGTGTAAAAATAACATCTTAGAAGGAGCAAGCCAGAGCTGCTGGAGCAGCAGGAAACCCAGCACTGGCAAAGGAGAGCAGGGTTTCACCACTCAAATTCAGGGCAGCAGAGAGAGAAGGGACAAGACCTATCCAAACTGTATCCAGGTGTGAGGGGGCTGCAGAGCCTGGAAGGAAGAGCATAAAACCAGCTCTTCCCACAGGTTAGTCCTGGAGCACACCCAAAACTAGGAATTTTGCTGCTGTGCTCTGGAAGGAGGCCTGCAGCTTGCTTACTCGTTTCTTTTCCCAACAAAAGAGAATTTTCACAGATAATTTAGTTCATGCACCTCCCAGCATCATGGCCCACCCCACCGGCTGCTGCAGGCAAGGGGCAGCCTCAGGTGATGGGGAAAGGGAGTCCGGGATGTGCCCAACACCTCAGAGTGGAACCTGCGGACACTTGCTGATAGTGATGGAACAGTGCACTAGAGATACCCTCTGGGGTGCTGGTGAGCACAGAGAGGATGCTCCCGATCCTGGTGGGAGCTGAGAGAAATCCTTGTCTGCTTGTGCTTGGCTGAGGCATTGCGAAAATCTTCAGAGCCTTCCAGAAGCAGATTTAGAGGGGGAGACACTGCGTGGTGGTGGCCCAGGAGTGAGGTTTTGCCCTTTTCCCGTATTTAAGCACTGAGGATCAATCCGTGGGGCCGATGCCTCGAGCAGTGCAGTGCAGCTGCCGGCCCTTTCCACCACTTCCCTCCGCAGTCCCCGCCGGCAGCGGCTCAGCACTAACTCTGGGGCTGAATGCAGGTATTATGTTCTGGCACACCAATGTTCCTGTTAATCAGCTCCTCGCCATTCACAGGGTGTTTTACTTTGATTCATCCCGACGGCAGTGCTGTATAATGGACTATATACTGTAATTGTCCCCCATTGTCACCACTTAATAACTTAGTATGATGTTATCGCAGCCATTCGCAGGGGGTTTTTTTGCAAACTTTGATGAATAATATTTTGTTCTTAGTGAATTAAAAAAAAAAAAAAATTGAGGGAACGGTGAAAAGAGGCAGAAGTTGGACAGAAGTCTGCTCTAATTGCAGAGTGGTCTTAATAATAGAAATGTCCGTAGCTGCTTTTGTCTCTGAGTCTCTGGGAACATCCGCTGGGCCAGCCAGGATGGAGCTGCTATTAAATACCATTTAGTTTTTAAAACATCTTGATCAGCAGGAATTGGCTCTGTGCTTGGGGAATTTGTTTTGCTTTGCTTGCTCTTGACAAGCCCGAGCTCAGACACAGCAGGTGGGATCCACGTTCATTTCCACAGACAGGGATAAGGGGTGTGGTATCCATGAGGTGATGCTCTTGGGGTGGGTGCAGGAGCCATGAAATGATGAACAGGAGTGCAGATGCTGGTCATTCTGCATGGCAACAGCCTCAACCTCTGTCAAGATATTTGGGGAGAACCTTGGGCTGAAGGTTGAGCAGCTGCAGGTAGAAGAGCTGTGCTGGAGCCTGGACAAGTGTCTTCTCCATGTTTGAGCTCGCTGGCTGCCTCTCCAGGTTGGATGTGCAACATCCCACCAAATATTTGTGACTCCCAAGCACTTGTCAGCATCTCCAAATGGTTACAATACCTGACTCCATGTCTAGCAGGGGAAGGAAAAGTCCAGAAGAGATCAAACCCTGAATGTGATTAAAAGGAAGGTGGGGAGGTGGCTGCCTGGGCTGGAGTGCCCTGGGTGGGAGGCAGGGGAGGGCTCCTCGGCATCAGGTGGGGACCTAAATGAGTTTTTCCCTGTAACACATGTCCTGACCTTTTTTTAAAAATGAAATCTATTTTATTAATTTTTTCTTTTTATCAAATCCGTCCATGAAACATTAAAGATATGACTGTGGAAAAGGTCAAGAAACGTGTAGTTGTTGAAAACTTGTTCCACTTGATGGCTTTTCCCTTAGGGAAGCTCCTCAGCGCTTTCTCCTCCCCCACCTCGGTCTTTAAAACAAAGTGTCAAGCTGCCTTGAATTTTGGGTTTAACAGAAAGAGCAAAATGTGTTGCTGGAGCAGGACAGAGGGAAGGGCACTGCAGGTTCCTTTGGGAAGCTGCAGTGTCAGCCCAGTGGTGTCACAGAGAAAAACTTGAGCTGGGAAAGATTTCTCCCCACACACACAGACCCCAAAGGAGGGTTGTAGGGTCTCCATCTGTGCCGGAGCCGTGTGCCTCAGGGAAGGGAGAGGCTTCTCAGGGGACTGGTCTGCAGTGAGGACAGATCTCAGGCAGAATTAATAAAGACAAAGCCCAAGAAATGTGTTTAGTGGTAAGTTGTCGTGGTTTCAGGACATGTGCTTGGAGTCCTTGTTGAGATGGATGAGTGTTGAGGTTGCTGTGAGCTGTCAAGTTGGGAAGAGCCATTTGGTGGCCCCCTGAACTTGCTCCCTTCCACCTCCCTGAAACTTCCCAACCTCACCTGGAGCCACTGGGGCTTCTTTGCTGTTTGAGCAAAGCTGGTTCCAACTACTGTCCTTGTCTGTAGAGCCCTAGACCACTAAAAAGTCCTTTTTATGACTTTTTGCACTGCAGTTGCTTTTTTTCAGTGTTTAAAACTGACAGTGTCAGCTGCTCTGCTCGTGTTTCCGTCACAGTGGCAACAGGGGCCTGAGTAACTGCTCGGCGTGTCCGACCCCTCTCAGGCCGTGGCTGGTGGCACTGGAGGGCATCAGAAGGATGTCACACGTGTCCCTGCAGGGTTTCAAGAGGGGAAGTTTCGGGAGTTTCTCTCGGGGTTTGCCAGGCTTGTGGGGTGGTGGTATTTTGGGGCACTCTTGAGGGAATTCGTGCACGCTGAAAATCTGCCTTGGCGTGAAAACCCGTCAGCGGAGCCGCTCTGGCTGCGCCGGGAGGTGCCACACGGAAATCCCCGCGCGGCAGCAGATCATGAACGAGGTGCTTTTTAAAGCTCGCACATCACAGCGCAGCAAGAGGTGATGCCTTAAAATAAATCGATTGTGAGTGGCTTCCAGTGCAAACTTTCAACAGCCTCCGCTTGAATGAAAGGCGAAGAGCTAAAGGGGAGCATTTCACAGGCACGAAAGGCTTCATGCCCGTGGAGCAGGGAGTCAGGGGCCTGCCAGGGTGCAGGCTGCATTTTGGGGTTTCAGGCATGCCCTCCTGCATCTCACAGGAGCTGCTCTGTTGTTGGCAGCACGTGGGGAACTGCAGGGAAGGGAGAGCCACTCCTTGAGTTTCTTCTCATCTTCACGTGGGACTTATTTCTCCAAAATACGCAAGGATAATGATAAGGAAGGATTTATATTTTTTCTTTGAAGACTCTGGCTGCTAAGACCTCACCAGGCAAATTCCTCCTTCCCCTGCCCAAGTGACAAGCTGTATCACTTCCTCTTTTTTCCCTTTATTTTTAAAAAACCCTGTTCCTCCAAGCTCCTAGTAAAATTGATTTTTAAGTGCAACTATCTCTTATAATTGCTGCTGAAATGCCTCGTGGTTATTTTAATGGAGTTTGAACTGTGACAAGTCCTTCTTGATGATCGTAGCAGGAGGTCCACAGGATATTTGAATGTGGTTTAGGGAGCACCACTTGTTTGAATGTTTGGAGTATATTTGGGAGGAGATGGGGCTGGAGCAATGGGCTGAGATGGTGACTAACATGCTGACCCTTCCAACGCTGCAGAAGCTGAGCCTGCCCTGGGACCTCCTGCCAGAAGGGTTCATCTCCCAAAATCTTTTGTGGGAGCCTTGTCCCTCCAGTCACCCATCCCATGGGAGCCACAGCACGCTGGTATGGGGGGAAGAGGAGATGGAAGGAGCCCAGGGCAGCACCGTCTCCTCCTCCACAGCTGGGTGAATTGCCTGCTGTCACATTTCCCAGCTCTGACCTTCCAGCAAATGCATCTTGACCTGAATTATTTCTGGTCATCTGAAACCTTACTGAGCAGCAAGCAGCTGCTTGTCACCCAGCAGGAGAGTCCCCAAGCCCTTCCAGTCGTGGCAGAGCCCTGTCAGACGCACTGCACTGTGCCAGGATGCTGTGTCTGTGCCCAGCTACTCGCCTGCCCTGTCCCTGCTGCTGTGTCCCAGCACACAGCAGGACCCTGGCATGAGCTGTCCCCAAAGCAGACAATGACAAGAGCTGTGGGGAGCAGCACCTACCAGGCTTTTAGCCTGGCAGCCCACCACCGAGGGGCTTGGATTGGGATGGGCAGCCCTGACACTGCTGGGACACATCTGTCCCACCCACAACCAGATCACGACTCTGGAGCCACATTTCTTGGGTGGTTTGTACCCATCAGCCCTCCAGGATGCTGCTGACATGCCCCAGCTCTTCAGCACCTCCTGGGAGGCAGCCACCAATATTCCAGCTTCATCCCAAGAGAGACTTTTTTCCTTGACAGCCAAAATTTTAGACTTTTACTGGTCTGACTACTGTGGAAGTGGTAGGAACTTCCATCAGGAACAGATTGGGCTCTCTCTGCCTTGCTCATCTTATGAGCTGGTGCTCCAAAAGGGAGTGAGGGGTATGAAATGAGCACCATTTAAAGTTGCTGGGCATGGACAGCTTGGAGAGCTGTGCTGCCACAGGGCAGCTGAATGCTGCTGCTTGGCTCTCCCCTGGCTGAATGTTGGGATCTCAGAGCAGAGGTCTCTGCTTTCCTCTCCATCAGCTACAGAAGATGCAGAAGGCTACTGTGACTGCAAATAGCGTGGCAAAGGGGATGAAAGAAAATTATTTTTCTCATACCCTGGGCAAAGGAGGCAAATATGTCTGGTTTGGCTTCCCAAGGGATCACCTGCATCCCAAAGCTGGACAGCAGCACATTCCAGCAGGACCTGAGCATGATGACATTTAGCAGTACTGTTTAAAGTTATCTCTAATGCAAGAGCAAAGTTTGCTGCCATATGTCCAGGGTGAAAGGCAGGAGGATGCGGGATGAGGCAATGCCAGTGTGGCCAAATGCTCCTTCTGCTGACTCCACTCGGAGGAAGGGGATGGTGAGAGAGGCCAAGCCTGCCTGCACCTGTTCCTGGCCTCATCTCTCCATCCTGCATCCCACAGCTCTGTCTCACTGCTGATGGAGGTGGGGACAGATCCTGCACCCTGGTGCGTGCCCTTCCTCCCCCAGGAGGGATGGGGCAGGAGCCAGGGAGAGTCTCAGCAGCTGAGCTGAGGTTTTGCTATTGCTGGTCCCCAGGGGCAAGTGTCCCCATGGGTTTACAGGGCACAGTGCCCTTGCCCTCCTCCTCCCCTCCTGGGTGACAGAGAGCAGGGGCAGAGCTGCTCTCTGCCTGTGATTTTGGAAATCAAGTGTCCACCCTCACAGAGGACAGGAACTCCAGGAGAAGGGTAACAGAGAGAGGCTTTTCTGCAAGGGGAGAAGAGCTGAAGAGAGCAGCAGACACAGCTCATGCCGCAGGACTCCTGGTTCCCTGCACTGTCCTTTTGCCCTTGCTGCTTTGCTGTTTGTGGGAAGTTAAGCTCTTCTGGAGACCTGAGAGGTATTTTGGGGTAGGAGAAACACCCTGAGCAGCGATGCTCTCCCTTTCCTCACCATCTCTGCAAAGACATTGGTACCTCTCTTCTCGGGATGTTTCACTCCTCTGCTCCCTGTGGTTGTTGGGATGGTGGTGGTGTTTCCTACTGGTAAAAACTGGGGCTCTGGAGAAGAAGGAGAAGCGAGAGATGCTAACAGGGGAACAAGAGCCACGTGCTGCTGGCCTGCAGAGCCATGACTTACTGAGATGCTCAGTGAAATGATGGAAGTTGTGGCTCTGGGGCTCATCCCAGGCCCCCAGTGCCAAATGCTGGCTGTGCCACTGCCCCGTGTGGGGTCTGCAGCAACTCTGGCTCTGGTTTAGCTCCATGTTTGCACTTGTGACCATGTGCTCTTTGCTAGTCTCTGGGGCTTTATTTGCCCTCCCACAAGCAGGAGACTGTTAGCAGCCAGTGCTGGCTGCGGCCCCATCCTCCCTCGTGCACAGGGTAGATCCAAGACCAAGAGAAGGAGAGATGGGCTCTATCCATCCCTCTCCTTCCACACAGCCAAGGAAGTTATTGACAAACAAGTTAGTGCTTTGAAAGAAAAATGCTGCAGCATATTTGAAGCTGCCTCCGTGATCAATACCGAGCCGTGGCTGAGCCTGCTGCCGACTGGATTTCAGATGACGGCTGTGGGGGTAATAAGAGCCCTGGGATCAACTGTCTCGCAGATTATTACAGGATGAGATGCTTCGCTGCTTTACAGTGTTTACTCGAGATTTATATTCCCTGTGTGTACATAAGGGGGTTGTCGTCTTTTGTCGCTGGTTGATCATTTTTTGATGGCGACGCGCACGCTCTTGGTAGGCTTTTCTTAGGGGTGAATTCTGTGAATGGGGAGAGGATGTGCTGGGGATGAGAGGGAGAGCTGGGCTGGAGGCATCCTGGAGCTGGTGGCAGGAGGTGGGACCATGAGAAGGTGCCCTGTGCCCTGATGCATGCAGGCAGAAAAGATGGAGACATGTGAAGCACATGGAATGGGCTTTTGCCTTTCCAGATGCTCTGCAGTGACAGGTGAGGCTTCAGGGTGCCCTGGCCATGGAAGAGGGTTGGTACCAGAAGAGAGAGCTTGTGCCATCCTCATTCCTTCATTACGGAGGAGAAAGAGCAGCAAAACCAGCTCCTGGGGGATGTTTCTGCCTGGGGCTTTGTCATGTGTGTTTGGTTTTCACCTTCTTGCCTTAACCATTTTCCTGCCCTGGGAGGAGGGCTGGAAGGTGTGATGCTGTGTGGCACTCCCCGGCCTGGTAGCTCAGGGCTGTTTGAATCTCCAGCAAAGGTGTCCCCTCCCAGCTGTGTGCTGGGCTGCGGGAGGTTAATGCACTTCAGAGCCCTGGGGAAGGCGCTGCCATGAGGGTGATAAGAGCCTCGCTGAGGGAGTTAAATGAAGGCTTAGCAGGAGCAGCTCTCCCTCGGAGCAGATATCCCTGGGCACGCACAGCTGCTGTGTGGTGGGCCTTTGCTGGGCCTTCCACACTGGCTGTGGGGAGAAGCCAGGAACACCATCCCAGACTGCCTGAGGAGCATCCCCCAGCACCGACACAGGCTTGGGGTGCCTGTGTGGAGGCTTGGACACAGGGGTGGCATTGCTGCTGTTACACAGGGCTGCTCAGTCTCCTTCTGCACAGCGTTTGCTGTAATCCTGTTTTATAAATCCAGCCTTGGTCTTTGGCCTCCCTGGGCTCTGCTCTGCTGCTTCCCAAGTTAAACCCACTGATCTGACTGAGGCAGGAGCAGCCAGGGCATGCTTATTGCCATGGTGGGGCTGGGAGAAGAGATTTAGTAAATCATTGGACCAGCTTCCTTCGGAAAGAGTCTGTGTCAAAATACCGGAGCAATGCAGGATAGCCCCAGGTGTGATGGGGGAGAAGAGGTGGCAAGGAGCAGGTGAGCATCACCCTTGGGTGTCTGCTCCATCAGAGACAATCCTCCTGCGTGCTGGCCCCTCGAGCAGTGGGGATGCCAACAGCAGGGATGGTCCCCTCCACTAGAGGGGAGGTCGTGGTCCCTGCCCGTGCCAGCTCTGGTGCTCCAAGCATTCCCCACCACCACACCCCCAGCAGCTTCAGGGCACCAGACCAGCTGTCCCCAAGAGGTGCTGCTGGGGGTGAGTGCACGTGGCTGAGCCGTGCTCAGGGTGGGGTGAGTGAGCTTGTGGGGCATTGGGCTGAGGAGCAGGGTCCTGGAGCAAAGCCAGGGAAAAGCAGCAGCCATGTGTCTGGAGCTGCCATCCTCTGGGCACATATGGTCACCCACCTTGTTGCCCTCTTCCTTTCCTGCACAGCTTTTAGGAGGGAGGGCACGTGCCCAGCCGTGCCACCTTTGCTGCCACCTGCCCATCCTGAGTCCGTGGCATTGCCGAGGCTCCTTAATCGCAGGCAAGCTGGTGTGCTGAGCAGGGAGCTCCTGATGGATCTGCCCTGGTGAGCAGCGAGGCGGAGAGGAGCTCCACGCGGAATACAAACGAGGCCGGGGCACGATAAGCCCGTGCAGCACCTTCCCCCTCACACATCCCGCTGACGGGATCTCCAGATACCAATCCCTTGCAAATCTCCTGCTGGCCTTTCATGACCTTCAGAGTCATTTCAATTCAGCGTTTTCAGCCTCTAAATCTCCTGTCCTTAGCCCTGGGTGACTTCTGGGGAAAGAACTGTGCTCCTTAAAGTGCCAGGGCAGTCTCTGCACCACAGCCTGCTGGAAATCTGCAGGTATTTCACACCCATGCTTTATATTTGGTAATTCCTCTAATTTTTATTGCTGTTTGAACCCCACAATTGACAACCTCAAGTCTGAAATCTGGAGAGGTTTTGGTGGCTGCCCTGTACCCTGCTGGGCTCTGGGGTGCACTGCCTGCGTGCCGGGCATCTCACAGTCCCTGCACGCAGCACACCTTGAGCTGGTCTGATTGATCTGTAACACTTGAAAAATAATGGTTTAATCATTATTAAGGATTAGAAATAATCCTTGAGCTGTATCGATCGCAATAACATTATTCATGATGAACTCATTTGGCATTAATGGGGACGTCCTGCAGCAGCGTGTGGCTCCGGGCAGAGCCGTCACCTTCCCTGGGGAGCCGTCCCTGGGGTTTGTGGGAGAGCAAACCCTGCCCTAACAAACAACTCCAGGTCCTGCTGTCCCAAATAGCCCCCTGGGGGAACTGTTCTTATTGGCACCGTTTTGGAGAGTCCTGAATCCAGCAATCACCCATCCTATTTGTGTCAGCAGCCCATCTCCGGGCCGGGGCTGGATGGGCTCCCTCCAGCACCAGTCAGGGATGTGACAGGATGGAACTGCTCCCATGGGAGCCCCCACATGGCATCGCTCCAGGTCTGCCCCTGCACGGGGATGGGGTGAGCAGAGCATCCCCTGTTGCAGAGGAGGAATGGCTGGCTGCTCTTTTGGCCCCTCTCTCCTCCCAGTCACCATCTTGATCATGGGACTGAAATGTCTCTAGTGAGGAAAAGGCTCCAGAAGCAACAGCTGGAGGGCCCTGGGGGCACTTCTCCTGGGTGGATGTCCAGTGGCAGCCAGGAGCCAGCACAGCACCCTGCTGTGCCTGTGCCATCCTGCTATGGGCTCCCCCACTCCTGCAACGTGCTATTTATCAAACAAGAACATCTGGATTTCCTTTTTTTTTTTTTTTTTAAAAAAACCAAAATTGTGTCTGGTTTGACTTTGGCAAACTGACATTTTCCAGAGGAAAAATATCTTCTGTCGAAGTGTCATTCCTGGGCATAGCTGTCCCTTACTGCACCATTTGCAACCCTCCAGGCACTTCACACAAGGCGATGAATAGTTAAAGACGTCCATAAATCTTACCCCAGCCCATAATAAACAAACACACTCTTATCAAGTATAGAAAAATGCATATTTCATCACCACTGCCTTAAACGCGACTCAGAATAAATGCTTGTCTTTAATCAGCCATCTCAATATATAAACAGAGCACAGAAGCTTGGAGGGATGAGGTACAGAATTGGGCCACGGATTTTCTAGGCAGCTCTTGGGGGCAGGGATGTGGCTGTGCAGGTGAGACCATGAAATACTGCCCTGAAAATTCACATCACTTGGCTTTTCTGTCCAGTCTCGTGTAGTTTCCCATTCCCTTCTGCCTGCCACTGGAGCCATAAGGATTTTGCTTCAATGTTCAGCTGATAGCTGATCTTTCCCCTTGGATGCCGGCCACTGAAAGCAAGCACTTTGATTTGGAAATCAAGATTAAGAGAAAGAGAAAAGATTAAACGGGAAAGTTTCGACCAGTACGTGCTCAGATTATGCAGTGATAGATTCGTGTTTCCCTGCATCTGATAAGAACAAGCTGCATTTCCAGGCTGGGGAGGGCCAGATCTGTGATGTCTTTCACCTTACTTCTGAGTGCCTGTGCTTTGCCACGCTCACGGAAATACAGCATCTGCTGCCACGGCCCTGCCCGAGCCACCCTGCCAGGGCTGGGGCTGCCACTCTCCTGCATGGGCAGCGGGGACACTGTGGCACCTGGGGACTTCCTTTCCCCGGAGCATCCACTTGGAAGTGCTGAGACATTTTGCATCCCTGTGTGCTGATGGGAGTGCTGGAGGAACTGGTGACAGTGGGGACAGAGGCTGTGACCTGTGGCTGTGCCCAGGGCTCGTGTGTGTGTGTGCTCTTATAGCCACTGTTCAGGCCCTGGGGAAATAATTTCCCAGGGATATCACTGGACTTCACTGCTGTCCCTGCGGGCTCCCATGGCCTGCCACATCCCTGATGAGCAAAGGAGTGCTTTTTCATCCTGGGATTTGTGGTTCACTGCGTGGAAGTCGTGTGTACTAGCACTGGGAATCTTGTGTTCATTATGTGAATCTCTGTGGTGCTGCCCAGGAAGTGATTTGGGGTTGTTATTTAGCCCAAAATGTCACCCCATTGTCAGTGCTCCTTCCTCCTCTCAGCCAATTCAGCGTCTGAAACAGCCAGGGCTCACCTGTCTCGCCCTGCTCTGGCTGCCAGCACCACTAGCATGGAGCAGAGTGTGTCCATGCCCCTGTAGGGAGATATATCTGCAGGGAAAGGAGGAGCAGGAGCCTGTGTGCAAGGCACATCTCTGCTTTCTGTGTTGCCCACCAACTCTCCTGGGAGCCCTCTGGGGACTGCAACATCCTTGAAAGCCTCATGGCCTGTACAGAGTAGCCCCTGGAGCTGAGACCTGGCCGTGTGTGTTCCCTGGGAGCCTTGTACAGCTGATGGCTGGCGGGCAGCAGGCTGTGCTGAGTGCTGCAGGACCAGAATAAACCCTGTGGCCCTGTTAGCAGTGAGTGTCCGGCACCCAGGGGTGAGTTCAAGTGGCAGGGATTCCTCTGGAGATACTGGCTCGCTCCAGGAAAGGCAGGAGCAAGCAGGAAACGCTGGCTCCCTGTCCCTGGAACACCCTACCATGGTGCTGCCCACAATCCCTCCTCCTGCCCCTTGCCAGTGCAGCAGAGGGGAACCCCCAAATAGGGGTGCTGGGTGCTGGGGCAGCACCCATGGTCCTGGGTTGGTGTGGGCAATGCCTGGATCCTCTTGCTTTCCTTAGGCTCATTTCTCCTCTCCCACTTGCTTTGCAGAGACTTGCCAATGCAGCGGAGAAATTCCAGAAGGCTCACCACTGGCAGGACAACATCCGGGTAAGGCTCCACGTGCACTCCCACCCCTTCCCTCCTTTGGCATGACTCTTGGCACAGGAGTCACCGTCCCATCCCTCCTTGCCCACGTTCTTGTCCCTGTCGTGAGTCGCCGCTGGCTCTGCTGTGCTCGGCACGCCCTGGCCCCACCGCCTGCCACCGCTAATGAGAGCAAATGAAGTGATTCTGAGCTCGTTTGCAGCCTCGCCTCAGCCTGCACACACCGTGAGGAGAAGGCAGGAGGTGAAGGTCGAACTGACAGCTCAGCTCTGAGGAGGTGGGGGCTGAGGAGACTCCTGCTCCCCCCATCTCCGGCAGCCACTGGCTTTGGTGCCAAGGGGGGCCTCGCCCGGGGTGACAGCAGCGGTGGCTCATCCGTGGCACATGCCAGCACTTGCGGTGGGGGCTGTTTCTGGGCAAGGAGCAATCTGGCCTGGGAGAGGGAAGACGCGGGTTTAATGATTGCATTTGACTTTGTAATTCTGGCGGTGATAGCACTCAGCGGGAACCTGAAGGATTCTGTCTGGAAATGCTCTCAAATTATAACCATAATACAAAAGGAAGGAAAGATTGTTTTTCTCCCAGTGCGAATGGAATCTGCAATAAAAAATACTCCTGAGCCACCCAGCCCCTTCCTCTTGGGTAGGGCCACATCCTGCCCAGCCCTGAGGAACTCTCTGCAGTCTCTGAGGGGACAGCCTGGGGACAGCCCCGCTGCCAGGCCGTGCTGGTGTGTTTTGGGGGGTGTTTCACAGTCTGAGCTGCTGCTGCTCACGCAGACCTTCCTGCCATGGCTGATGGTCAGCAAGGTTTGTTGTGGAGAGGAAGAGGTGGGAGGAGCAGAGAAGGCAAGGGGTTGACCTGCTTGGCTTTCATTTGCCATGTGGCCAATGTGGGATGGACACTGGTGGCTGATTCTGTGTCCTACAGGCACCCAAGGAGCAGGATGAGCTCACAGGGATATTCCTGTCTGCATGAGAGCACTGGTGAATTACTGTCACCTCCTCCCAAGAGGCCAGTGGAGAGGAGGATAATGAGATTTGGTGCAAGCACCTGCTGATGCCAGTGCTGGTGCCATGCCAGGACCTCAGCTCAGGGCTCCCAAGGAAAGCTGAAAGAAGTTCAGGGAGAGCTTCGGGCACCTTCATCCCTAGTGTTGACCCAATCCTGTGTGTCCTCCAGGGTCAGGAAACACATCCCTGAGCAGCACCTGAAGCTTGGCTGTGGGTACCCCAGGGACATTGTGGTAGCCCCGTGCACCCCATGCTGAGCTGGCACCCAGGGTTGGATGCCTTGTGACCAGGGCATGTGCAGGGCGAGGAGAGGTGGCACAAGGTTTCTGCATTTTGTAGCAGTCTTTGGGTCTTCTGCTCATCCTCTGGAACGCGGGGATGGGCTCCTGGGGTTGCAGGGGTTCCTCGCAGCCCAAGAGCTCCTTCTCCAACCAGACCTGGCTGCCTTCCACTGCCAGGGGAATAACAGTCAGGAATACAAAACATGCTGGGAAAGGCTGTAGCACTGGGGAGCTCTTGGCTCATTTTGCCATTCACGGCACAAACCTTTCAGAAATCCACTTTCATAGAAAAAAAAATATTTTTAATAGCACTGTTTGCAACCACTTAATCAAGGTAATTAGGAGCGAGTCACCCAGAAACAATGTGCAGCGATGCGTCACCGCAGAGCTCGGCGCAGCTTTATCAGGACAGCCCAGGCCTGGCTGGGACGCTTGATGGACTGGTCCAGCTCTGTGCACAGCCCCCAGGGTGCTGGCCATCAGCCCTGCCTGCCTCAGGCCTGCCTGCACCAGCCCCAGCTCCCCAGCAGAGCAGAGGGATGGAGGGGCAGTGTACCTGTGTCCTTTTCTGCCCTTCACCCACGAGATGGCCGGGCCCGGTCAGACCCGTGTGCCAGCACCGCTGGTCGTGGCTCTGCGGCTGCCCCCAGCTTGGTGCCGGTGCTGGCACGGGCAGCAGGCAGGGAAGGCGGCAGCACAGCATCCCAGCTCCTCCTCTCCTCCCTTCCCACCGAGCAGCTCGTTCCTCCCGGCTGCAGCTCTCCCCTCCTCTCCCAGCGTGTCGCGTCCTAACCCCGCGCCGGAGTCGATGACAGATTGCGGCGAGCGCGGTTATTTCTGTGTTTCCATCCAAAGGCGCCGGCAGATGCTGAGTGTTTGCACTGCATTAGTGCTAATGGCAGCCCCATTAAACCTCACTGCAGATGGGTTGCTATGGAAGTCCAGGGGAAAATGAAGCAGGAGCAAGAGCCTGAGCGGCTGGGAGCTGCTGCCAGCAATCACTCACGATCCATCTCTACGGGAAAAGTTGCTTTTTCCTTGCTGTTTTCTGCTGTTTCCAGCTACATGCCGGCCATGCTGGCCTTTCTGGAGCTGAGTTCAGCCTCCCACCTCGGGGGGCTTTGCAAAGTGCCTCCCTGTTCCCCAAACGATCCCCTCATCCTGTCTGGCTTCATCCCTGCTCCTTGTGCTCACCCACCCTCGGCCCCCCCTGTCTACCAGCCGTGCCAAGCTGGGGCTGTGTCCCCAAATCAATTCTGGATATCAGACCATCTTCCTTGGTCAAAAGTAGCCTCGGCCCCAAGGTCACCCATACTCTGAGCACCCCTCATGAGTTCCCTCCAGCTTGTTGTACCTCAGGGCTGGGTGGCAGCTCAGAGTGGCATGGTGGGCAGGGATAGGGCAGCGAGACAGGCTGTGGGGAGAGACCATGCCCCTCCCTGCCTGCACAGTGGGGGTCTCTCAGGGATCCACATTCACCCACTGGAGAAGGCTGGTGGAGCTCTGGAAAGGTGAGAGCTGACTCCTGTTGCCAGAGTGGGCTCCCAGCAGGGGACACTGCAGCCACCTGGCAGTGGTATGGTAAGAAGCCACAGAAAACTCCCAGTTTGCAGTGGCCTGGCCAACCAGTTTTCCCAGTGAGAATCTTCTGGCCTGCAGCCTTCCATCCAGAGGTCCTCTGGGATAGTCTGGCTCCACTCCATGCAGACCCATGAGGCTTTGTCCTTCAAGGCACATCAGGGTTGTCCCCCTGCTCTGGATGTCCCCAGTCCTGTCCCCCGGCTGAGGCAGTGGTGCTGAGCCCTCCCTGTGCAGACCATCCCCAGCAGCAAACGGAGGTGCTGGGACTCCAGCCCACCTTGCAGTGCTGTTTTCCAGGTTTCCATCCTCTGTTTGCTGCCCTGCTTGGGCAAGGGACCTTCAAAAGTACCTATAAAAATCCTGAAAGGCCTTGTTGAGTTTTTTGCTGCCATCCTTTGAATCTATCCTCACTGACAAGCTGCCACATGGCCTGACAGACATCTTAGCCAGCTCCATGTTCTCCCAGCTCTTCTCCATTTGTGTGCTCTGCTTTCCTTCTGAGCTTTCCAGTGCCTTTGGTTCTTTTCCAGACCTTTGGCCCCATCCCAGCAGCATCAGCAGGGTCTCAGGTGTCCCACACTCCCATGGTGTGGGGGAGTGGAGGCCATGCTGACCTGGGGGATGCTGTCAGGGGTGCAGATCTGCACTGCCAGCCATGGAATGCATCCCAGGGCATCATCATCATCATCATCATCGTGTGTCAGTCTGCTGGGGCTGCCAGAGCTATTTATGCCTGTAAGGGACACTCCAATGCTGCAGAGATCCATCCCTGCATTTATGTGCGCTTGGCAGGATTATATAAATTGCCTTTAAAAGTTGACTTCTTTATAAGCCATTTTCTGCTTCATAAAATGTTTATTACTGTTGTTTTTCTCCCAGTCCTCTTCCTCACTGCATTTTCCATCACTATACTGGGAAGCTCCCCTCTTCCTCTGCCTGCTGCCCCCCTGCCTCCCACCTCTCCCCTCCTTTTGGTGTTGGAAAGGGCCCTTTGAAGGGTCAGAGCCCAGCAGGCCCTTTCTCCTTGGAAGAGAAAAATAGCCATACATCGAGCTGTGGATGTAGGAGCTGCTGGGGACAGGGTTTAACCACCGTGTGGTTTTGGGGCACGGTGACATTTGTGGAGGTGGCAGGGGGATCACAAGTGCTGGACAGCCCCACGCTGCTGCCTCCATCCATAACCCCCGCCTGCAAGCACGTGAGAAATAACAAAGCCCAGATAATTTCAAGCTCCATTAGAAACGAAACTCCAGGGAAAAGGGGATCACTGTTGGCCAAATGGGGATGGACAGGAGGAATAACAGAGACTGCGCTCCTGACTGCCCAGGAAAGGTGCGGGATAAAGCAGAGGGACGTGGCAGCGTGGCTGGGTGCCCGGCCATGGCCCTACAGCCCTGGGTGCTGCATCCCTCCAGCTGCAGGATCCTGCCCCATCCTGCTGCTCCATCCAGCACTGCTGGGTGTGTGTCTGCAGGGAAGCAGCGGCCGTGCCGTGCCGTGCCGTGCCGTGCCGTGCCGTGCCATGCCGTGCCGTGCGTGGGCTCCGGCAGCCGTTGCCGTGGGCTGGGCACGGCCACGCAGGCAGGGCTTTGTGTTCAAAGCAGCATCAGAAGGGCGAACGGCAGCTCCTTATCCTCCTTTCATTTTTCTCCTCCTTTAATTACAGATCCTACTTATCGGCTGAGAACAGAAAGATTGTCACCGTAACCTTGCACTTGCCCTTGTGGAAGGTTTACCTAAAAAGTTAGAAAATAAAATCAAATACTCTAATTTGCAGTCGTCTTGCCATTTCAAACCCAGTTTTCATTACAGCACAGAAAGTGCATTGAAGCTGTGTTTATAACCCCCTTTTAGATAACAAATCACATTTTCTTTTGGCTGGCGAGTGTGTAGAATTGATATTTTTTTTTTCAGTTTAATGGGTTTGTGTGTTCAGGAATGATCTCCATCAACTGAGAGTCTTTATTGTGTTTGATATAATGTCAGCTTTCATTACGTTCGGAGAATTACTGTGCTATAGCACCAACCTTGCTGCTGTGGCGCCGGTCTGGCCGAAAAGCAGAACAAGAAAACCATTCACAAAACCCCTGTGTAGGTGCTGTTCCCTCTTAAAAACCAAAGATGGGGCTTGAGGGGGCTTTCCTAACCCCCCACTCCGCAAGACATCTGGGCCTCCCATGGCGTCTCCATGGCTGCGATGGTTTGGTGTAGGGGTTGCTGGCTTTCCTCTCAGTGCTGCTTTCCCATCCCATCCCATCCCATCCCATCCCATCCCATCCCATCCCATCCCATCCCATCCCATCCCATCCCTGGAAGAGCAGGGGGTCTCCAACAGCCTCTGTGTGTGTGCTGGCATCCCCATGGCACCTGGGTGCAGTGGAGGGGAGCAGCAGCCGCGCCGCGTTCAAGGCAGCCTCAGAGGAGCAGGAGCGGACAGGAGATGCCATGTAAAGAAGAATGGCTGGTGAGGTGTGATCAGATAAAACATCTTCTCGGGGAGATGAAAAAACTGTTGACAGGTCACTTAAATATTTCCCCAGCTCTGTCAGAGAGGCAGAGGGAGGAAATTGCTTTTAAAAAAAAGATGCCAAGGCAGATTATGATGACTGTTTCCGCCTGTCCTGGGTAATGCGTGCGGCCCCTGATGGTGGATGGGATGCAGGGAATTCACAGCTCTGCAGGAGAAGTATGGTTCCCACCAGACCCTTCCTTGGTCTATCCAGCAGCCTGTGGTGGCTGGAGCTAACCATGAATATTTTCCTCTTCTGGGGACTAGGAAAGGATTCATCATGGTGCATATGGACAGGAATAGCTCTAGCTGGTGGAAATAAAGGTTCAGCCCCTACCAGCCACAGCCAGGCCTGGCTGTGATTGCAGGAAGGAATTTCTCACAGGAACTCATCCAGTCCCTTTGAGAGCCTATTCCTGGCTGTGGCACTCACAGCACCCCGTGGCAGGTGTAGCAGGAACAGTTTCTTTGCTGTGTTGTTCCCCAGCCAAGAGGCTGCTGTGGCTATGGCAGGGCTGGGACACCTCAGGCTGAGCACTCACCTGGCTGAGACCTCCAGCCCCAGCTGCCAGCCAAGACCAACTGACCAGCACAAACCAGTCCTCAGGGACAGCCATCAGGCAGTCTCATCTCGCTCCTTGTGACCCAGGAGGGCTTGGCAGGGCGCTGCTGTGACCTGCTGAGATGCTGAGACCCTGCTCATCCCCTGCTCCCCCCGGCCATAGCGCAGGTGTGAGGCTGCAGGAGCTCCGTGACACGCTGCAGGATGTCTTCTGTAGGAAAGGTACAACTATAAGCAGAAGCTGTTGCTATTTCTGTGTGCTTAACGGTTCAGAGACATGAAGAAGTACCTAAATGCTCCTCTCCATTCTTAAGTGCTGATGGCAGAGGAAAGGTGGGCGTGTGAGCAGAGCCCCCGGTGCTCTGTGGGCACACCAGCTCCTGCTTGCTCTCCCCACCCACTGAACTGCCCACGGGTCTGAGCAGGCACAGCTCAGGTCACCTGGCTTGTCCCCACACTGGTAAGCTGTGGGCTGGGATGCTGGTCCTGCCACCAGCTCCATCCAGCGGCTGGAAAACAGGCGGGTGCCAGCTCAGGATCCAACTTTCCTTGCCCACCACCCTCCGAGTCCCTCCTAACTGCCTGAAGGCAAACTGCTGCAGGATTTGTCTCTTCCAGAGCCAATTAAATCTTGAAAGAGATTTGCTGACCACCGAGGTCACCTGTGCCTCTCGGAGAAATGAAACCCACAGCCGGAGGCTGAGAGGGACCGAAATCAATGCGCTGCAGCAGGATCTGCCTGCAAAACTGCCCCGGGGAGCTGCAGCATCCCCAGGGCATGTGATCAGCAGGGTAACCCTTACAAGATGACAGTGAGCAATCCTGGGGAGTGCTACAGATCCTACAGGTCCTTGGGAGAAGGATTAGCCCGATGAGGTGATTTTACAGGAAAGCCCAATAGGGGAGAGCGAGCCATAGCCCTTCTGCAGTGTCCCTGCCAGCTGTGTGCTCCAGCTGGAAGGCTGGAGCAGGAGCTGATGTGCCACCAACAGCTCCTTCGAGGCTCTTTTAGGGTGGTGGCAGCTGTGTGACATGGTTTGATTGCCACCTCGTTAGGTGGCTGACTTGGAGGTTTGGGCCAGCACCCCTCCATCCAGACATCTCCAGGCTGCAGCGAGATAACAGAGCTCTGACCTTTTCAGCATTATTTTTCATTGCTGTAATTGTTTTAGGCAAAAAAAGATCTATTTGAATGCTTGTAGAGGGCTGTGTCAGGGGTTGTGAGGGAGGACTGCCCCTCATCACCCACCTGAGACACCCTTGTGCCCCTTCTTGTCTCAAACCTGTTCTGCTGGTGTGTGGCAAGGGAGCACCAGTGCCAGACTGGGGTCCTCTCTTGTGCTGCTGGCAAGGCTCCAGCTTGCAGCTCTCCAGGAGCTCACAGCCTGGTTTTGGTAATCAGCTTTTTGCTTGGTGTTTTGGTGTGAAAATGCTGAAGGTGTGGAGCACAGGGCTCCTAAGGAGAGCTCAAGGGAGTCAGGCAGTAGCCAAGGGTCCCTGAGGAGACTCTGGCATGCAGCATCCCCAGGGCCACCTCCAGGAGGTCCCACCTGGGTCAAGCCTTGGCCGGGGTCTGCCCAGTGACACTGAACCACAAGGGTTTGGTGCAGGTGCGGTGGTTCCTTGTTGGCTTTGCTGGAGAAGCCTGAGCTCCCAGAGTTGCACTCAGGGTTTAGGAGCTGAAATAACCCTGCACTTACCCGGCAGTGACACAGCCGTGCAGGTGGCATTTGGCAACTTAAGTACAAGAAAATGGGTGGTGGTTGACACATCCTGGAGCAGCAGCTCCTCCTCGTCTGCCTCCCCTGCAATTTTAACCAGTGTGTGCTTCCTGCAGGCTCGGTTGCAAGAGACAGGGACAGTATTTTGCCTTGAAATCCCTTGACATCTTCACCCCCTTGTTTTCTTTATTGGTGTTTATTCTGAAAGGCTCTAGAAATATCAGTGCTATTTACACAGACCTGGTGCTGAGCTTAACGTGGACCAGAGGAGGAGGAGGAGAGGATTGTGAAGAAGGCAAATGCGGTTTAAAAAAAAAGTATTAGGGAGAAGAAATTGTAGGGACCCCTTGTTGCCTCTTGGGATACCCATGGCATCTTTTTAGAGCATCTCTGAGGGCTCTACCCCTCCTTCCTGCAATAACCACCGGCTCCCAAGTGGCAAAGACACAGATGCCCTGCCAGCTCCCCCAGGCGCCCTTGAACCCCATGAAAACCCCCAGCATCAGCAGGGTTGTGGCAAGGGCCGTGGCGCCTGGCATCAGGGCACATGCCAGGGCCACGCTGGTGCTGGCTGTCCCACACGTGCTGTCTCACATGTGGAAACCTCAGCCACAGCCTGAGCGTGGCTGAGATCTCACCCAGCTGCTCCTGGCGTTGTCAGGGCTTGAAAGAGTGCGTGGCGAGGGCTGTGTGATCCCTAGGGATTTCCCTGGAGAAGTCGGTGGGACAGACATCCTTACAGGAGGTCTGCTCCCTGTGCCATGCCGTGCCGTGGGAGCGCTGGAGCGGGTGAAAGCAGGATCAAGGCCCTCCTGCCCGAGCATCATCACCTCGTGGCCTCTCCACTGCGGGAGCGGGGCCTCTGCGGGTGGGAGGGGGAATCGAGCTTTTCGGAGGAGCCAATGGCAAATAAAATGAATAACAAAGCACCTTCTGGATGGCCGCTGTTAGTCACACTCACTCCTGATTAAAGATCATTAAACATGAAATTAGCTCGTTTGTGTTACGGGTCTCCCGGGGGTTCCTTTAATTAGGAAGTGCAGATGGCCGCGGACCCGGGGAGACGGCAGAGCCGGCGAGGGGCAGGGCCGTGCGTGGGGCCGGGAGCGGCGCGGGGAGGGCAGCTGAAGAGAAATTGATTCTTTTTTTTTTTCCCTTTCTTGTTGTTGTAAACCCCTCAGCATTTCACAACAAATCACAGATAATTAATAAGTGCGTTCCCTTAATGACTGGGCTTTTTAATAGCAGAAATTGGAAGATGCTGCGTCAATTTTTTTTTTCCCACTTTCCCCTCTCGGTGCTGTCTTATCGCAATCATTAAGAGTCGCAGAGCCCGCGGAAGCGGCGGTCCCTCTGCTCAGGAAGATGCTGGAATTGTTCTTTGCAATCCCCATCCTGGGGAGACATCGGCTGTGCAGCCTACCAGGGTCCCCTATTGTCCATGTCCCCAAGATCAGCTTCAGGGGCTTTCCCACCTCTTGGGAAGCCGGGAAAAGCCACCGCAAACCCCTCAGGGGCGCAGGTTGGTGGCTGGAGGGTAATGCCGGGGAGGAGTTAGCGACTGCCCGCTCTCGGTGGGGCCCGGGTGGTGCAGTGGGTGCTGCCGGCTGCCTGGAGAGCTTCTCCCACCTGCCCAGGCTGGGATGGATGTCACGGTGCCCAGCACACGGCTGTGTCCGGGCTGGGTGCGGCACAGGCAGCAGCAGAGCAGGAGCAGGCAGGACAGGGATGCGGTCAGTGCCACCGAGGGTTTGGCTGTGTTTCTGCTCGGGGTCCAGATCAAACCCCCAGCGTTAGATAACAACGTTAGATAACAACAGCAATGATCCCCCGAAGGCGCTGCCGTGCCGGGGAAGGCTGGTTGGCTGCTGGTGCTGATTGACTGGCAGACGTGTCCGCACCACGACGGCTGCCGGTGTGCCGGCATCACGCTCGGTCCCGGCGCGCCGGGAAGAGTCTCCGAGTGCCCTTTAATTACCCTTTCTGATGGTACACGGAACGCTGTTGTGACAGCATCGCTGCTCTCCCAATTGCCTCTTCAGGAATTTTATCAGCTGTCTCGCGTGCTGACACTCTGGGAAGAGGAATCCAAGCAGACCTTTCTGCTTAAATAGGCTCTAAATACCCCAAATTAACGACGTGCATTTCTCTGTGGAAGCAAGGACACTTTTCTCCCTGTTTCTGCGGTGCAGGGTGGGGGCCTGGGTGGCTGCAGGGCTGCTGCCTGCCACGCTGCCTGTACCTGGCTCTTCTGTGGCTCCTGATGTTTGCAACAGAGCCAGAGCACCCTGGCTATGGGGACGTGGCACAGGCTTGCACCTGGTGACAGTGCAGAGGCCGTGGTCACACCGGTGTCACCACACAGGGCTGTTGGCCGTTGACTGGCAGACGTCTGGCCCCGCAGTGCTGTGGCCCACAGCAGTCAGGACTGGAGAGAGGCATGGCAGGCAATGGCCAGTCCTTGGAGGGTGGATGTGGAGGATGTGAGGTGCTGAACATGTCCCAAGGACAGCATGGGCTGGGAAGGGTTCAGTCCCCAGCAACGTGGTGGCTGCCAGCAGCATGACAGAGGTGCTGAGGGGGCAAGCCAGGGGAGGGACTCCTCTCTCATCCCTGTCCTTGACCGGCACTAACAGCTCTCTCCTTTTCTCTGCAGGAGGAAGACATCGAGTACTACGACTCCAAGGCCGACACTGAATATGTGAGTACTGTCTCTGTCACATCTCCAGCACAGCCACCACCCTGGCCCAGCGCTGAGCCCCTTGCCAGTCTGTCCCAGCACTGTACCAGGGGTCGTGGCACAGCATTTGTCACAGCTGCTGTAACCAGATCCTGCAGCGGGCAGCAAGTGCCCGGTGTGCAGCCGTGTCCTCCAGCTGAGCCACGGTGACATCTGTCCACGAGCACCGGGCCTGGCAGCAGGCAGGTGGGCAGGTCGCTCTGCTGCCTGCAAAAGTTTCTAAAATTAAAGCTGGCATCTGAAATTCAAATGAAGAGCAAACCTTTAATTAGAGACTGAATCTAATTCTCTGCCCTACTCCGAGCATAGCCATCCTGTGATTTCTGGCAATCAGTGCTTTAACTACAGCCCCGTCAGCTCCGCTCTCCCGGCGCTCCCCAGAGAGCTGGCATTTGCCGGCTCCTCCTCGTGGTGACAGTGACGGTGACTTCACTCAGGTGCTGTGCCACGGGCACAGGGAGCTCCACCAGCAATGCTTGCTGCCCTGCAGCACCCCGCTCTGCCCTGGGGCACCCCGCTTTGCTGCCAGGTCACCCAGCTCCTACACTCTGCTGCGGGATCCTTACAAAATAGGGGCTTGTCAGGTCAGCGATGCTCTTGGCATGGGGCTGCTGAGCAGAGTCCTTGGAGCTGACCAGGAGCCCCAAGCACAGCAGGGTGCAGCCGTGGGGACAGCCCCAGCCAGTGCTGGTGCACCAGGACTGCTCCTTGTCCCGAGGCAGAGCTGGCTGCAGATGTGCCATCGAGAGACGGTAACGCAGCGGGAGAGGACATGGGGTTGGCAGCAAATCACTTGCAAACCACATGGCCTCACCCAAAAATAACACTCAGCTGACCCCAAGAGCATTCAGAAGGCCCTGTGCAGAAGGGAGGGGAGGATCTGAGCTTGATGGGGTCCCACCAGCTTGGGTGACAAGCCCTGCACTGACCTCTGTCTCTCCTCTCAACCCACCTGGGAGTCGATGCCCCAGAGCAGAGCAGGGGCAGGCTGGAGTGGAGGATGGATGCCTTCGAAGCAGAGTTACTAACTGCCCGTGCCATTGTCCCCAGGCAGTGACAGTAAGAGGTTCCTTGGCAGGGGAAGCAGCCACGGAGTCAGGGAGGTGGGATGGAGAGGTCAGGCAGATGCTGTGAGTGAAGTGGAGGGCACTTGCTCTCCTGAGCAGGTCTCCCTGCCCACAGTCCCACTCAGAGCTGAGGATGCAGAGGATGTCTCCTGTCCCTCCCCAGCCTGGGGGAAGCTACCAAAGGAGGGAGGAGAGGATCCTGCCATGGCTGCTCTGGAGAGGATGGAGCTAATGGGCTTAAAATGCATTAAAGCAGATTTTGGATAGAAGTGAAGGAAAAACTGGCTGGCGGTTGAGGCAGGAGGAGACAGCCTGGGGAGCAGGGCAGCTCCCAGCCCAGGGGATGGAGCAGGACTAATGCATCCATCAGGCTGGGCTGGGCTTTTGCCATCACTGCTGCAGGGCAGGGGACAGAAGCTGGATGTCCCCATGCCCAGTGTTCCCGAGTGGCACACCCCGCCACCCTGCTCACATTGGGCAGGATTAGGAAATAGGAGGCATCTCAACCTCGGAGCTGTGCCCATGGACATGGGGCACATGGGGGGAAGCACTGTGGCATGGCACAGTGTCCCTGGGGACTGCAGGGCTCAGCTCCCTGATCCCTGGTCCTTCCCTAAAGGAGATGACATGTCAGGGAGGAACAGCCCTGCAAATCCATCTCCAGCCACATCAGCTTAGTCCTGCTCGGGGAAGGTACCAAGCAAAATTGCAAAATTAGGGGTGTCCTGTTGTTGATGTATGTGGGTTTGGCAGGGAGGGCACTTCCCTGCCTGTGCTGTTGCTTCCTTGCCAGTGAAATCCCAGCAAATTTAATTCCAACAAAAATAATGGGGAAAAAAAGAAGATGCTGCTGAAGTAAAAAAAAGAAGGGACCTTCTGATACCAGAAGGTCTGAATGGAACGTAATAGTGCTCTTTACATTCTTTCTTTATTTAGCTTCAATTTTTTCTATTTAAATGGAGCAGGATGTAGCTGAGCCAGAGTTGGTGCTGATGGACAATGGCTGCTCCCTGTAACTGGGGCTTATTCACAAGCCTTACACCGGCTTTAACTGCAGTGAGAAGGAAATGAGCTTCCTATTCATTTTGCCTGCACCTCAGCTCCACTATCTCCCTAGACAGACTTTGGATTTCCAAGTGGTTTTTAACAAATGGGAGCATCAGAAAATTTTCCCAGGGGTCCCCAAGGCTGTCAGAATGTTTGCAGGAGCAAAGTTTTCACCTCTCCGTGCTAGCAAGAGCCATGGGGTTTATGTGGGGAGAAGTGTTGAAATCAGCAGACAGTCTTGGTTGGGTGTCACAGGCAGAACAACACAGAAATAAAGTAATTTTCCATCTTTTGTGCTGTGTTCATGGCAGGGGATGATGCTTGTCAAAGCTGAGCCTGGAACGTACTGTACTCAGGTGGAAAAAAGCACAGCTTTGTGCAGGTATCCTGGCCCCAAGGTCAGCCCTCCAGCACCCACCCACCCTCCTGAGCTCCTGGGGAGGGCTGAGAGTGAGGGGCTGGTGGTGGGAGGCTCCGTGCCAGCCTCAGCCCCCTCTGATGCAGAGGGTGCTGGGGCTGCCCACTCGCTGCTCACCCCTCTCGCTGCTCACCCCTCTCGCTGCTCACCCTGCTCAGTAGATGCAGCAAGGAGAGGGAGGAGGGGGGAGAAAAAGCCCCTAAATGTCAGCAGCAGCAGATGAAGGGTGTTGGAAAATTTAATCTTCCAACTTTCTCAACTAATGTGACATTTGGATTTCCTCACGATAAGCTATCAGCCCCAGAAGTTTCTTTCTTTTGCCTTTTTTCTTTTTTTTTTTTTTTTTCTCTATTTTTTTTAACTTCTCTCCTCTGGCTGGTAATTTAAAAATAAATGGTCTAGAAAGATCTCTAAACAGCACCTTTGGCAAAGATTAAAAAAAACGAAGGGGGATAGGGGAGCAGGCTGGCGGGAGAGGCTGATTGTTATTTATAACCTGGGCTGCTGTAAAAGCAGGAGTGTGGCTGGAGAACACACCATGTCCCTCCTTGGCATTAAATCACCACATTTCAGGAAAAACTGATCTATTTAAGGAGAAAGACCCTTCTGCACAGGCCTGGAGTTTCTCAGCCATGTGGTGGGGGCTGGCATTTATATCCATTATTAGCAGGATCACAGCGTGTTGATATGAATATTTCAGTGGCCTTTGCATACTTAGCACGGATGGGTGCTCCTGGGAGATTGAAAAGAGATCTCGGTGCGGTGTGTTCTCCATCAGGCGTGTGTGGGGCAGGCCAGGGGATGCTGCCGGGATGCTGTGGCCGGATCAGCCCCGCGTTTGTCATCGGGGCTGCCATTTAAGCAGCCGTCATTAGCGGTGATGGCTGGTTCCCATGGAGATGAGCAATGAACAGGGCTGTTTGCATCTGCGGGAGCTGCCGGGGACGAGGCATCGCTGCTGCGCCAGGTCACATCCCCGGCTCCATCCGCAGCTCCAAACCCTGGGGACCACGACAGTCCTGGTGCCCTGGCTCTCCTCAGCCAGCAGCAGCCCGGATGGGACAGAGGGCAGGCACTTGCCCGGAGCACGGCAGCCTCCAGGAGAGCTGTTGGTGCTCACCGGGTGTTGGGGCATCTCTGGGTTCTGTCCCCTGTCTGTCATTTCGGGAGACTGAGGAGAAAATGTGACTGACAGCCCAGCTGTGAAAGCACTGGAGATGGCAAAAGCTCTCAGGGCGTGATGACTTCTTGCTGAAGCAGTAAATACGTATCATATTGATATATTGCCGTGGAGTCGATTTCTAATGGTGTGTAGCAAATAATATATTCAAACTGTAGCATCTATTTGTGTTACGCTGTACATACTGTAACAGATAAATAGATGTTTCCAAGTTCTTTTGAAATGTAATGATGAGGAATGCTGCAAGATCTGGCTGGGGGCCTGCCGAGATGCTCACAGTTAAACCAATGTAAATTCAGGGGAACTTGAATCATCTGCTTTGCTCTAATTCAAATTTAATGCAGAATTTCTTCCCTCGGCCTTCCCAAGGTGTGTCCTTGTATCCCAGATGCTCCCCTCCCTGCCTGGGCTGGTGACAGCTTCACCTGCCTTCATGTGGCTGGAAATTACCCCCTTTCAGGGGCCAAATTCAGCCTGGCTTCAACTGAAATAACTCGGTTGGTGTTGGGGGATTTATGGATAAAGGGCAAACGTAGCTCAGATAACATCAGCTCTTTCTGCAGGTCTGTTTGCCATATAGGTGCCAGTGATGCATGAAGTGCCCCACGTATAGATAGCTGGATATTTGTCCCCGAGATCTATACATGTGCCTCTTTACAGCTCCATGAATGAGAGCAGCCAGACAGCGCCGGACCTGGCAGCATACAAATTAGCCCCTCAGAAGTGGGTGAGATCACGGAATAATGATAAACAGAGGAGCAGTAATTATATACAGTAGTTCCAGCTCCGATGAAGTGGGGAATAGCCATGCCAGCGTGGGGGAAAGAGGGAGGGTTGGATTTTCCAGCTGCTGGTGGTGGCAGGGGTAGCGGATGGGCTGTGGTAGGGTGCCCTGCTGATCTGAGATGGGGAGGGATGGGGAGCTGTCACCAGGAATTTGCTGGGCTGAGGAAAAAAAGGGTTTAGTGTCAAAGCAGAGTTTTCGGTGCTGCAGATGCCCTCAGGCCACGGCTTTATCCCAAAGCCTGTTTTCAGCAGGCACCTCTGTATCACTGTCTGGTGCTTGGAGAGGTTCAGGGATGAACTACTGTGTGTGCTTTCCCCCCGGGAGCTGAGCCCCCATGGACAGCAGGCTTGGGGCCAGATCCGCTCTCCGGGTAGCCCATGGCCTCTGCAGCAGCATCGTGGCTTTGCAGGGGCTCCAGCAGTCAGTTTTGTGCCTTTTCTCCAGATTTATGTGAAATTGAGAGCATAATCTGGATTTTGATCTCGAAGACATGGCTCCAGGGAGCTGGGAACAGTCCCTGCCTGCCTCCTGCTTGGCTACTGCAGCTGTAATTGAGTTCAGCATCTTTCTGGGCAGCTGGAGCCCCTGCACCGGGGTCGTCTGGGCAGTGTGTTTACACTCACAATCCATTGGCTGGAATTAAACCCAAACCTTGCATATCAATCCTGTTACTCTCCCAAGCTGTGGCGAATGGTTTGGCCATCCCTCTCAATGTCATGGGAATGTCACCACCTTAGTGGCCGGCTGGAGCTGTTGCAGGGGAGGTGACATTTCTCCATGTCATCTCTGAAGGAGAAACAGGGAGGAGGCCAGGATGGGTGTTAAACAAGCTTCATAGTTTATTTCCCAAACACATAGTTTTCCTTTAAATATATGGCTTTCTTTTTTTTAAATTCAGGTATTTGTTCCCTGGGTTTTGTCGAGGGGAGCCTGGCCAGTGAGAGAGATGCTCACAGTGGGCCATTGAGGACAGCAGGATGGGACCATCCCTTGTCTCTGGTGTCCCCTGGTGTCGTGGTACTTTGCTATGGGGCAGCGTGGGGCATCCCTCCAGGTGTCTATCCCAGCTTGGGCTTGGCACTGTTGCCTGTCCCTGCCTGTGGTTGGAGCAGGCAGCTCTGCATCTCTGCCCCTCTTCAGCAGGGATGTAGCTCCAGGAGCACAAAGAGCAGGTGCTGCAGCATCCTCCTCTCTCTCCTTCCTCCCTTGAGCATCTCACAGCCTTCCCCAGCTGCTGGGCTCGTGGCAGGGATGGGCACTTCAGAGCCAGCACCTTCTCCTGGGTTTCTTTGCTCCTGGTGGGGTGGCAGAGGCAATTTCTCCAGCTCTGTAGTGAGTCCACCCCCATTCTCCTTCTTCCCCACATGGCCCCATGTTCCAGCTCCCACCCTGTCCTGTCTGCAACCACCCAGCTGTTCTGCCTGCACCAGCTCAGCCCTGCCTGCCTTTCCAGAGGGATTTTACCCTCAGTGCCATGCCGGCAGCAGGGCTGGGGGGTGGAGAGGAGGGCTGAGGAGGTGAGGGAATGTGTTCCAGCGCCAGCAGCGGGGAATTCGCCGTCTCTCCACCATAATTAAATATTGTTTGCGTTGCTTATTGACAGAGCGCTAAGCTGCGCTCCGTTTTAATTTGCTCTTTGATAGTTGCCTTTTGCTGCTAATTGATTTTCAAGGCCTTTTTTTGATTTTTTTTTTTTGTATGTCTGATTTAATACCTGCTGTGCTACCAAAGCTGGAGAGGCGAGGGGTAAACTGGCGCTTGCCTTTGTGCCCACCTGCTCCTGGCACCTCTCCCCTGTGCCACCAACGCTGGCACAGCCAAATCCACACGAGAGCCAGCAGGGCTGGTCACCCCAGGGAACATTTCGTGATGGGCTTCAGGTGCTGGCATTCCCAGCGTCCATCCAGGGTTGGACCCCTGGGTGACCCCATGTGCTCTGCTCCTTCCCCAGGACGATCCTGATGGAGAAGAGATCGAGAGGGAGAAGTCCAACTCCTTGAAGCTGGAGTTCACTGATGATGACAACTTCAAGACCAAGGTTAACTATTCATATGCTGCTGTGCAGATCCCCACGGACATCTACAAAGGCTGTGAGTGCCCCTCCTCACCCTCTCTGCTTCTCGCTGCCTGGCTGGGCATCCACCTCTTCTGCCTGGAGCACTGCAGCCCCAGGGACCATCACCTTGGGGTGCCCCAGCTGGGTCTTGGTGCCAGGGCAGGCTGGCTCCAGAGGGGCAGGCAATGAAACAAGGCAGAGTCACTGTATCAGGACCGAGCTGACAATGTGTCCCTCCCCAGGACCCCTCAAGAGCTCAGCACAGGCAAAAGAGGCAGATCAGGGATTAGGAGTTATTAGGGAAGGGATGGGGAGCAAAGGAGAGGTGGTGATTATGGCAAAGAGTGAAGCTCAGCTGTGCCCACATGGCTCTGATCCTCCTGCAGAAGAGCCCAGCAAAGCTCGAGGAGGCTTAAAGTCGGCGCCAGAGACGTTCAGAGGGATGGAGCAGCTCTGTGCAGGAGCAACTACAGAGGCAGCACCGACCTGCTTGGAGAAGGGAGTGAGACATGGCTGGGCAGTGGGAGAGCGCGAAGCAGGGATGCTGCCTGTCTTCAGCCGACCTGGGGCTGAGGTCATGAAAAGAGAGAAAAAGGGGCTGCAATCCCGCAGGAAGCCAATGGTGACTGCAGGACAGTGTGTTGCCACTCCGGGGCAGCCCCTGCTGCCAGGACGTGCAGGGAGTGTCAGCCCTGCGGCCGTGCCCCTGTGGCTGCCGGAGGGCACAGGCTGCTCCAGAAACGGGGATGGGGGTGGTGGGCCAGCCCGGGAGCGGGCAGGGAGAGAGGGATGGGCGGATGGGATAGGATGTGCCACACCAGCTCCAGTCCCCACAGAGCGGTGTGACGGTCCCTGAGCTTTCAGATCTCTCCGGTACCTCGCCCTGCTGCGGTGACACATGGTGACAGTCGGTCTCCATTTCCCTCTAGTGGCTGCTCGGCACCGAGCTGGGACCGCTCCCAGCTGGAGGGCATCCTCCAGCACCCGCCGGCCGCATCCTGTGCCCAGCCTCAGCCCCTGCTGTCATGGGCACCCCCAGCTGCCCCGCACCACCCAGGGCACCACTGTCCCCACACCTCTGTTTCAGCGGCACTTGCTGAGGTCTCTTGGCTCTCCTGGGTCTTCTGGGTGGTGATGGGGGCCGAGCTCCTGCCCCGAGCGGAGCATTCCCGGTGCACGGCTCGTTACAGGCACGGCTGTGCTCGGAGCCGCATCGGTGCGATGAATTCACCGCGGAGGCAGCGGTGGATTAGAAATTTGCAATTAGTTTTATTACCCAGCTAGCGCAGGGCAGGCAGCTAATGAAGCACATCGTGCGAGCCGGGTGGGCTGCGCAGGATGAAATATTCCTTCCTCCTCAGCCCTGCTCGCCAGCCGACGCCACGGCTGGAGCCCCGCCGCGGCCGCATAAATCACCCCACTCAGCCCTGGGACGAGAGCAAGCTGGAGATTAACGTGCTCCGGGGACTCGCAGCTGCTCACAGGGGGATGCTGGAGAGGGGATGTGGCAATGGGGGGGCCACAGTGCAGGGACGCCCTCCCAATGCCCCTCACCAGACAGTGAAAGGGGCTGCAGCCACAGGCAGAGTGTGCGGGCACAGGGATCAGGCCACGTCCGGCCACACCGGGGTGCTCCAGAAATCCAGGGTGCAGGGAAGGGTTTGCAACTGCTGCTCCGCACAGAGTGGTCTGGGGTGAGGGCACGGGGCCACCCTGTCCTGTCAGGGACAGCAGTGAGCGCGGCGAGTCCCGGCAGAGCTGCGGGCGGGATCGTGTCCCGGTGGGACCGGCGGAGAGGCGCTATCGCTGCCTGGCACGCTAATTAAACCCTGCGGCGACGCCCGCCGCCGTCACCCCTCGCTACACACGCAAATTACATCCTATATGTGTTTTATTTACTGTGCCATTTTTAATTAAATCTGCAATCGCTCGCGGGCTGGGCGGGGCTGGGCTTATAATGATGGGAACAGAGATGAGATGGGGACAGGGACGGGGATGTCACCAGTGGGGCTGGCAGCTCTGAGGGAGACAGGAGCCATCCCAGTCATGGACACATCTTCATCATTCTGTGCACGGCGAGAGTGTAGCGGCTGTATTTGTTCACAGGGATGATATGGGGGCTACGTTTGTGCCCAGGGAAGGTGTAGGGGCTGCATTCGTGCTCAGAGATAATAAAAGGGCTGTGTTTGGGCACAGGGAGGATATAGAAGTTGAATTCAGTACAAGCAACTGGTGTGGCTGACGGGCCCCGAGGTTCTGGGGGTGTAGGTGCTGCCAGGGATATCATGGATGTGTCAGAGCCCAGCCTGGTGCCCAGCTGAGGCTGGCAGCTCTGCCCAGGGCTGCTCCAGGCTGGCAGCCGCCTGGCAGCCAGCTCACAGCCACTTCTCCTGGGAAAAACCACGTCCTGTGGCAGAGCCAAACAAGAAATCATCCCAAGTGCCCAGATAACAGCGCTGTGTGTGGGCACAGTGCTGAGGAATGGCTGGGGAGATAGGGAGAGAGTAAATCATGGTTTGAAGGCATGGCTGCCTGAGGGAAGGACAATTCTTCAGCAGTTGTGCTGGGATAGAGGGATCCAGGATTCACACAGATCACCACATCCAACCAGTGCCTTGGGACCATGGTGAAGGCTTGAACGGGTGATGATGGTGTTTCCAGGAGGGACAGGTGTGGGAGGAAGGCTTAGGAGAGCTAAATATACTCCTCAAATGCACACTGGCTCCCCTGCATCACCATGTTGGGTTGTTTTGCCCAGTGCCAAAGAGATGGGGTGCTCCTGAGAGTTCTTGCACCCCAAAAATGCATTGAGGGAGGGATCAGTGCCTGGTCTCAGGGTGCTGCTGGCTCCTTGCTCCTGCAGTGGCACCCACCACTGGCTCCTCCATGCTGCAGTCCTGGGGCAACCCAGCAGCAGTGGTCATTGTGGGATTCCCATCCCACGGCATTTGGGGTCCCCATGTGAGCACAGGGAGGTGCCATCCCAGCTCCCTGCCAGCCAGCCGGCCCCATACCTGCTGTGCCACACCAGCCTCCTCTAGAGCTCTGCCAGCCCCCCTTGATTAATCACAGGCTGGGGCTGCCGGCAGCTTATCTTTTGCTTTAATAGCTGAATAATTTTAAACCGCCGTTTGCCAGCATCTTAATTGCTTTTGTGTCAGGTGCAGGGCCAGTGGGAATGCAGAGTGGGCCTGAGAGGCTCCACACGGCCCTTGGGGACACAAGCCTTGAGTTTCCCAGCTGGTGCCTGTCCCCAGGGAGTGAGGCTTGCACAGGGAGGTTTGCTGGGAAGGGGGTGAGATGGCTGGGAAGGGGCTGTGTCTGCCCCAGAGCAGATGGGGACAGTGAGCACTCTGGGGAGCCCTGAAAAGTGGCTTGATTCTCTGGGGACAAGGGACAGCAGGGTGGTGCTGGAGCCCTGTGGAAGTGAGGGGGTCGAGGGGACGTAGGAGAAGCTGGAAAGCCCCCCTGGGCTTCTTCTTGGGAAGGGGCAGAGGGGACACACCTCTCCTTCCCTGCCATCACTTGGGGACACTGCAGTCCCCATCACCCCTCAGCCCACCCCAGCTCCACTGCTCCCTCAGCCCGCCCACCCCTGTCTCTGTGTCCCGCAGCCACCGTCATCCTCAACGAGCTGAACTGGACACAGGCCCTGGAGGACGTTTTCATCGAGAACCGCAAGGAGGATCCCTCCCTGCTCTGGCAGGTCTTCGGCAGCGCCACCGGCGTCACCCGCTACTACCCCGGTGCGTGGCAGGGAGAGGCTGTGGGGCAGAGGGGCTGTGACCAAGGGCAGCCGAGGCCCTTTCACTGTTGGATTGGACGAGCAACCAACCCCCTGGGCCTGGTCTGACACGTGTAACCAGACTGTGTTGTACGCGTTGGTGTGAGCTCCCCACCTGAGCCTGCTGCTTCCTCAGCCCTGGGCATCCCTCTGCCCTGTCCCCCATGTCCCCCTGTCCCTCACCCCAGGACAGCCCTGCCTTGCTCACCACCTGCCTTCTCCCCACAGCCACCCCGTGGAGAGCCCCCAATAAGATCGACCTCTATGACGTGCGCCGGCGGCCGTGGTAAGGGGGTGCTGGGCGGGAAGGAGGGTCCTGGCTGGGAACAGGCAGCTCCCTCCCCTTTTCATTTCATTTTGGCACTGGCAGAGGGACACCACGACGCAGGCAGGGGCATCTGAGCTGTGGCACTTGGCTCCCTCTCCCTTTCCCTCTTCCTGGGAAAACAGCAGGATGGAGAGATAAATCCTTGGGTGCGGATGAAAGTGTGGAGAGAACCCTGTGCCCCCTCACCACAGCCATGGCTGCCGGCACTCAGTCCTGGCCAGCATTCCCATCCAAATGAGATAACCACTGGCTTGGAAACCATGAGCTGGGAGGATGGGGAGAGGGACGGGCAGGCAGTACCAGGCTGTGGCTCAGTGATAGCTGAGCAGCCATTTAGCCCTCACCAAGCGAGGTGGGATTGAATGGGCTCCCCTTAGCCCAGCTGGAGGTGCTGGTGTGGCAGTGCTGGTTATCAGCTGGACCTGGGGGAGCTACAGCTCCATCCTGCCCACACTCACTGCCTAAAACTGCAGTCATGGAGAGGAGAGTGGGCACAGGCCTCCTGCACATGCCCAGGGAGCCCTATACCCCAAGGGATCATCCCCCTGCCCGGCCCCCTGCCCACATCGGGAGCTGCCCCCTCTCCTTGACAGAAAATTAATGGCCCTGCTACTATGGTTAATTGCCTTTGATTGTTCCACATTAATTATTAGCTGTTCCCTGCCGGGGTGTCTCTGCAGGTTATTGCAGAGCAGGGACTGAGAGGTTGTTTTGGGGTGGAGGCTGCTGATGTGTATGGGGGCTACTGAGCCCAGCTCCCTGCCCACTAGCCAGGCTGGCCACCTGGTTGTGCACTCAGCCATGGAGGAGCAGCAGCACCTTTCGTGCTGGGGGACAGCACACCCTGGGGAACCCCCCCTTTGGGGTCTTCTCCTGCCCTCATGCTGGGGTCCCATGCAGGACACAGCCTTCACTGCTCCGAGGCCACGATCCTGGCCTCAGCCGTGGGGCCACGGGCGCCACTCACCCGCCTTCCCCTCTCCTGATGAATGGCCCCATTAGCCACAGCCGTCTCCTGCCGAGCCCAGGGTATTCATCTGAGCCAGGCAGCCGGAGATGGATGCGCTGCCACAACCCATTACGGGCAGCATCTCAGTTGGGCTCCCTGTCCGGGAGCAGGGCAGGCTCCAAGAGCCCCCTCCCAGGCTGGCAGGGAAGAGGCCTGTGGGCAGCTGCCCATCCTGGACCCCAGCACGAGAGGAAGCTGCTGGGGGATGCTGCACCCATGTCAGGAGGGCCCCATGTGCCAGCATCCTGCCCGGGTAATCACTTGTAATTAGGGAACATCAGGCCCTGGGATTAACAATCAGAGCCTGCCCCTTCCCCAGTCGTCCCCAGTAGTGGTGAGTAATTGATACTAATAACACACTAATTAATTCACGCAAGGCCTGATCCTGATCAAGCCAGAAATGAGGCTCCCTTGGCCTTCAGCCACGGCAGGATCAGGCCTCATGCAATGGCATGGTGAGGCGGGGCTGTGCCCGGGCATGGGTGCTGAGCACTGTGCCACCCCCTCCCACACAGGATGGCACAGCAGGGCTAAGAGCAGGACCTGGTGTTTCCAAGGGTGAGGAAGGGTTCCCTAATTGTTTTCAGCGGGGAAGATTTACGTAGTGTTATTATTTTTCCTCCTCGTAGCTAAAAATAACCTCATCAGCCTGGCCTTTGAATCCACCAGGGGGGTAAATAGCATCTTAATATGGATGTGTGTGTCAGCATAATCAGCACGCAGGAAAGGGCCTGCGATGATGGAAGAGTTTAGCATTTAGAGCTCGTTAGGCTGGCACGGTGCGGAGCGGCAGGCGCTGGCCGTCTGCTGCGCTGTGCCACAGGAGCCACATCCTCACCTCCACCTGCCCACAGCCGTCCCTGCTCCCTGCCACGGGGTCACCGCAGCCCTGGGGCTCCCAGCACGGCTCCCCAGTGCCTTGTGCCCTGGCAGGGCTTCGCTCTTGGACCCAGCAGAGTCAGGGTCCCCCCTGAAATGTGTCCACCCTGCTGACCCCACTCTGTACCCCACAGGTACATCCAAGGTGCCTCCTCCCCAAAGGACATGGTCATCATTGTGGATGTGTGAGTACACGGCGGGGGCCATGGCTGGGCTTAGACAGGCCAGGATGGTGACACAGCTCGCCAAGGTGCCACCAGTGGCCACAGAGAAGCTGTGTAGGACAGCACAGTCCTGGGGGACAGCACAGCCCTGTGGGACAGCACAGCCCTGTGCTCCCCCACTGCCAAGCCCCCAGCATCCCTTGTCTCCTGCAGGAGTGGCAGCGTGAGCGGCCTCACCCTCAAGCTGATGAAGACCTCGGTCTATGAGATGCTGGACACCCTCTCAGATGATGACTATGTCAATGTGGCCTCGGTGAGTGCCATGGGGCAAGCAGAAGGGCTGTGTCCCCAGGCACCTCCTAGCTCCCCAGCACAGGAGCCCTTTGCTCCCCCACACACCTGGCTAAAGGCTCTGCAGACAGAAATACCATTTTTTGTCTTCTTAACCACCCACCTGCACATAAGCAAGGAAATGGCTGCTCAGGGCTCAGCATGCAAAAGCTGCCCCCACCATGGGGCATTTGGCAGAGATGTTCCTGAGGTGATCCCACAGCCACCTCCTGTCCACCACCAGCCACTGACACCTTGCAGCCCAAGGCTGTGTCACCAGCTCGTGACCTCACGCAGCACAGTGGCCATGCCACCACATCTGTGCATCGCTGGGTGCCCCTCCCCTGTCTGGCCACCAGCACCCAGCACTAATTAACGTGTCTGGCCTGGCTCTGTTAGCTGGATCACCGCTCCCCTAATGAGTGGGCCCCTTTGCCAGTAAATGAAGCTGTAAGTGAGAGGCAGCACCTGCTCCCAGTGACAGCACAGAACAGCACAGCACGGCTGCTTGCAGGCTGGGGGATCCTGCAGAAGTGAGGGCGCAGGTGAGCCCTGCGCTGCCAGCACCCACTGCCAGCACCCACACCGTGCAGCTCAGTGCTGGATTTGTCCCAGGCCAAGCTTGAGCCTCAGCATCAGCCCTCCCCGGGATGTGGGACACATCTGGGTCACCTGCTGCCCATGGGAGCTGAGTGTGATGAGTGGCTTGTGCCTGCCAGTGTCTGCCCTGACCCCTTTCTGTGACCCACTCCCCTCCATTTCACCTCCCAGTTCAATGAAAAGGCGAAGCCAGTGTCGTGCTTCAAGCACCTGGTGCAGGCCAACATCCGGAACAAGAAGGTGTTCAAGGAGGACGTGCAGGGGATGGTGGCCAAGGGCACAACGGACTACAAGGCTGGCTTTGAGTATGCCTTCGACCAGCTGCAGAACGTGAGCTGGGGGCTGGGCCGTGGGCTGGGGGACAGGGTGCACCCGTGGGTGCTGGGGACAATGGGACAGCTCTGAGTGCCTGGCTGCTGCCCTGTGCTTGGGGCTTCGCTGTGCAGCAGGCTCCTTGTGCTCCTTCTCAATGCTGGGGGAGACATCCCACCTCCTGGCATGCTGTAGCCAAGGTTTTGCTGGTGCTGCTCCCCTCTGGGTTGTTCAAAGTTAGCAGGGCTCGGTGGAGGGGCCAGACCCAGCCAGATGCCATGCCAGAGGCAAAATAAAGATGAATGGTGCTGTTAGGTGCCGAGTGGCATTAGCCACAACATCATTCCCCAGCTAACAACGTCCCTCCTCCTGCCCATTCACCCCGGTTGCCCTCGCCCCAGAGAAATGGGCTGGGAAGAGATGGGTTGGGGCCAGCCCTCCTGGCTGCATCCAGCCCTGTGCCCAGCGCTGCTGGCTCCAGCTGTGGCCTCAGGTGCTGTGTCTGCCCCACAGTCCAACATCACCCGTGCCAACTGCAACAAGATGATCATGATGTTCACGGACGGCGGTGAGGACCGAGTGCAGGACGTCTTTGAGAAGTACAACTGGCCCAATAAGACGGTGAGAGGCTGTGGGGCTGTGTGCTGGGCTGGGGCTGCTCACCGTGGAGGGAGAAGGCTACTCCAGCTCCATTGCTGGCTTCTGCTCTATTTGCCTCCTTGCCATCCTCCCTCCCCAACAGCCTGCTCCTGCATGGAGCTGCTGCCCTGGTAGTGGGTTTGTAGCTGGCTCCCACCTTCCTGTGAAGGAGAAGTGAGACCAGGCACACTGTGGGATGCTGGGGAGGGAATGGGGCTGGTGGGCTCCCTGACTGCTGCCCCTGAGGGGAGCACACCCCAGGCGTGAGGACAGGGCTGCTGGCCTGCAAACGAACCAGCAGGAAGGTCCCCACTGCTGCCCAGTACCTGGAAACCTGTGGGGTGGGAGGTTCTGGCCCGTGTGTCACCCTGAGGGAGCACAGACCCCCCTGGGAGCAGTGATGCCCCAGAGCGAGGACCACTGGGGTAGGTGGCTTGAGCCAACACAGTGATGCTGGGAGACAGGACTGGCTGGGGCCAGGCAAGGAGAGACAGGGACTCCCTTGCTGCCAGCACAGCCAGCACTTGCAGGAGTCTTCTGTCCACCTGCACACGCTCTGTGTGCCACGGCAGGCAATGCCACACTGTCCCTGGGGAGGTTGCCATCGGCTGGGAGCACCGGGTGTGGAAAACAAGGGTGCCCAGTGCATGGCCCTCAGTGCACGCTCTGCCACAGGTGCGGGTCTTCACCTTCTCCGTGGGGCAGCACAACTACGACGTGACCCCGCTGCAGTGGATGGCCTGTGCCAACAAAGGTGAGCAGGGCTGGCACCTGGGGGGCTGCGGGGTGCTGGGCTCACCCCTCGGCTCCAGCGCGTGCCACTACCAGCAGAGCACTGGCTGCAGCCCTGGAGGGATGGGCAGCAGGACAGCCAGGCTGCTGGAGAGCTGGATCTCCAGCTGCCTTTCTCTTTCTTTTCCAAGGTTACTACTTTGAAATCCCCTCCATCGGCGCCATCCGCATCAACACGCAGGTACGGCCGGGGCCAGGCAGGCAGAGCCCCCCGGGCTGCCCTGCCTGGGGGCGAGTTCAGGCAGTCCCAGCCCCACTGGGGACAGCCCACAGGCTGGCAGCGAGTGTGGCAGCGAGCTGGGGAGCCGAGCTGAGCCCTCAGCCTGGCCCTGCTCTATTGAAATAAGTAATTCATCTTCTGCAGCTCCCCACGGACCTGCTGCCTTTTGAGTGACTAATTACGAAACATCAGGCGTTAATCAGCACAGAGCAGAGCTGAGCGCGGGCAGGGAGCGAGCGTGGGCAGGGCCAAGTCTGGCAGAGCCAGTCGTGTCTGCCCCACACCTCCTCTCACTGCCCCTTTTCTGCCCCTTTTCTTTATCGGATGTGCCATGAGGGCAGGTGATGAGGGTCCCCAAGCAGGGCAGCCCCTCGGGGCAGGGCTGGCATTGTGGCAGGGGGGCTGCCTCCCTGCCCAGAGATCTTGCCTTGGCAAGGGGAGACAGGAAAAGGGAAACCTGCTCCAGGAGAAGATCCCAAAAGGCTGGCAGTGGAGACAGCAGTGACATGGTCCAGGCATGATGGAGCAACCCCAGCCCTGGGAATGTCTGGGAGCTGGGGGGCTCTGGCTGGTGCTGCCTGGGGAGCCCCTGCCCTGCCTGTGCATGGCCAGTGGTGAGCAGCACCTTGTTTGCATCTTAATGGGCCTGTTGGGGTCCCAGCTGGAGCCAGTACCCCCGGGTTTGGAGCTGCCAAGCCCCCTCCCCTCGCTCAGCCTGTAGCTGGGGCCTCATACTCCTGGGCTGTGCACAGGGCCAAGAGTGTCACTGGGCTGGAGCAAGGACACATCTGGCTCCCACATCATCCTTTCCCCTGTCCCATGTCCCTGCAGGAGTACCTGGATGTGCTGGGCAGACCCATGGTTCTGGCTGGGAACCGAGCCAAGCAGGTTCAGTGGACCAATGTCTACCAGGATGCCCTGGTAAGGAGCCCCCCAGCCCTGGGGTGCAGGGAGGGACCCACAATCCCAGGGTCCCACACAGCCCCAGGTGCAGGTGGGGACCCTTGGGTCCTGCACAGCCCCGAGGGGCATGTGGGTGGGGACACCGGCCCCAGGGTCCTGCACAGGATGTGCCCCATCTCCCCTGTCAGGGGAGGAACCCCCCTCTGCTGCCCACCCCCAGCCCTGGGTCCTGAGGACAGTGAGGGGCCATGGGACATCATTCTGTGCTTGTGCAGGGGCTGGGCCTGGTGGTGACAGGAACGCTGCCAGTGTTCAACCTGACAGAGGACAGCAGTGACAGGAAGGTAGGAGATTCTGCTGCCCCTGCCCTGGCTGCACTGGGAGCCCTGGTGTGGGGCCACTGTGGGGTGGGGAAGGTGCCCTGGTGATGGGTGCGTGGCTGCAGGGGGAACACTGGCATCCCTGGGGTGCTGCCTGCTCTGCACCCCTTCCCTGGGGTGACACCGGGGTGACTGCCATCCCCAGGACCCAAAATGGCCTTGGCTAGCTCTCACAGTTCAATGGGGACAGCTGACAGCTGCAAGGCCAAGGGGGTGCAGTGTCCCCTGGGGGGCTGCTGGGGGGCTGGTACATCCCACCCTGGGCCCCTGCAGCATCCAAATCTGACCCATGAGTCCTCAGAGGGAGAAGAAGTCCATCCTGCAGTTTCCCTGTCCCCGTGCTGGTGGTGGCAGGTGACAGCCCTGCTCCCACCCACCTCCCTCCCTGCATTTCCTTCCAGAACCAGCTCATCCTGGGCGTGATGGGGATCGATGTGGCTCTCAATGACATCAAGAGGCTGACACCGCGTTACAACGTGCGTGGGGGCCCCTTCCCCTCTGTGCCTGCCCTGCACTGCCTGATCCTGGTGTGGAATCCCTCTGATGGGAGCCCCAGGCTGTGCCCCAGCACTCCGGAGTACTTCCAGCAGCATTGGCACCTAGCAGGAGCCATGGCTGCTGGCAGGGACTGGGACAGGCAGGAGAGCAGGGATCAAAGCTGCATGATGCTCTGGGACCCAGAGCAGAGCCAAAACCCTTGAAGGGTCAGCAGGGAATAAACCTTACAGGCCTGGGGAAAGGAGCAGTGGGAGAAATCCAGAGCCAAACTCTCACCAGAGGGGAGGCACATTCCGTTGTCCTGAGACTAGAAACAGATGGATAGAACAGGCTGAGCCCTGGGGGTGACGTGGGGTGAGCTCTGCCTGCAGAGCTGAGGGTGCTCACACCAGCTCAGTGTGTGGTGCCACAGAGCCACTGGTCAGCCTCACCCCTCCTCCTGTCCTCCTGCAGCTGGGGGCCAATGGCTATGTCTTCGCCATCGACCTGAACGGCTACGTCCTGCTGCACCCCAACCTGCAGCCCCAGGTGAGCAGGGGCCCGAAGGGGTGGCAGCCATGGGGATTAGCCAGGGCCTGAAGGACATGTGGCTTCTTAGGAGTCCTTAGGAGTTAATTGTGGGGTTTGTGATGAGTTAGTCTGGACTCAGCAGTAGCTGCGGGAGCCCTGAGCCCTACCCTGGCTCTCCCTTTCTTCCTGCAGATCATCAATTTCCGTGAGCCAGTGACGCTGGACTTCCTGGATGCTGAGCTGGAGGATGAAAACAAGGAGGAGGTGAGCAGACCAGGGGCAGCTTTAGGGGCACAGGCTGGTGCCCTCATCTGCAGTTGCAAAGGGCACTCAGCCCCTCCAACCTGCCCTGGGGAGCATCTCATCCTCCGGGGCCTGGCACAGCTCCCATGGAGCAGCTGGATCACTGTCCCCTGGGTGCCAGCATGGTGAACCTCCCCAGGCTGCTCATCTTGCACCCCATGGGTCCCCAGTGCCACCCCACTGAGGTGGGTGCCCACAGGTGCATGGCTGGGCTCTGTGGCCCTCAGTTGCCTCCTCTGTGCCCTGCAGATCCGGAGAAGCATGATTGATGGCAATGACGGGCAGAGGTTCATCAAGACCCTCATCAAGTCTCTGGACGAGGTAACGCTGCAGGGGAAGGGGGTCACGGCTGAAACTCGCTGTGCTGAGTGCCCAGAACCAGCACTGGGGATGAGGGGCTGTGTCTGGCACCGGGCTGGGGGCCAGGGCCCTGTGTCACAGTGCCAGCAGAGTCCTGGCACCGCCCAGGCCTGACTGGCTCCCTCTGACCCGCAGCAATACATCGACGAGGTGTTCCGGACCTACACGTGGGCTCCCATCAAAAGCACCAACTACAGGTGAGTGTCGCTGCCAGCGCACCCAGACTGCCCTGCACTGGCTGGACCCACCCCAGCACAGGGCTGGGGCTTGTGCCTGCAGCTCCCAAAGCCCCCGAGGCCACCAGGGATGTGTCCCACGGGCTGTGGGATTGCAAATGCACTGTCACATCATCGCACACGGGCAGTGATGTGCTGCAGGGCACTCCTCAAAGTGCTGCCTGCCAGGGTTGGGCACTGTGGAGCTTGGACAAAGTCCCCAGGACTCTAGACAGGCTGCAGGCCTGGCGTGCAAGGGGCCGGACAAGTGACACCGCTGCCACCCCCTGTCTGCCCAGCCAGGGCTCACACAGGTCCCTGCCTGCTCTAGGGTGGGTGACAGTGACATGTGCCCACCCTGCAGCACACGCAGTGTCTTTAGAGCCAGAGGAGAGCAAAGTTCTGCATTTATCACCCAATTTGACCCTGGGTGCTCTGGGGATGACTCTGGATGCCCCAGGATGACCCTGGGTGCTCTGGGGATGACTCTGGATGCCCCAGGATGACCCTGGGTGCTCTGGGGATGACTCTGGATGCCCCAGGATGACCCTGGGTGCTCTGGGGATGACTCTGGATGCTTCAGGACAGCGCTGGCTGCAGCTGCTGGAGAGAAGGATGCAGCAGGCTGTGCAGGGAGCCAGTGGGGCTGCTGCCTGCCATCGCCTGGGTCAAGCTGCTGCCAGCAGGTGCCAGGAAGGGACTGGGAGCTGGCCAAGGATTCCAGGTGGGTGTAAAGCCTTACACCAGGTGTCTGCTCTCCCTCTCCACAGCCTGGGGCTGGTTCTGCCTCCCTACAGTACCTACTACATCCAGGCCAACCTCAGCGACCAGATCCTGCAAGTGAAGTGTAAGTAGCCCCTGGCTGGCTCTCCCTGCCGCCCTCTCGCACTCCCCCTCACCCCACGCCAGCCCGTGGCTGCCATGGGGGGAGAAACACAAAGCAAAGACTTGCGAGAAGTTATAGGGATCACTGTGAGAGGCAAAATAAAGAGAGAAACTAAAGCTAAGAGAGGCGTGAGTAGAGATGAGCGCACAGAGGGAAAGCGAGCTGCCTGCCTGGGCTGCCCCGGGGGGCCAGGGTTTGGCCCTTACATTTTGCACCCCAAAACACCAGCCCGGGGCTGCAGGCAGGCGCAGGCAGGGAGGTGCTGCCTGTTCGCCTCCCGGGGTCTAGGGATGGCGCTGTAGCAGCCAGTTAATTTGTGAGCCTGGGGAAGTTTGCATGGATCTCTTTAATTTCCTTTGGTTTATTACAATACTTTGGTTTCGGTTTAAGCCATTTATTCTTTTTATGAGTTCGGTTTCGGTTGGTTTCGATTTTTGTTTGGAATTAATCTGTGTACATGTGTGTTAGCCTGGCCCCCCCTTTCTCTCTCTTTCTCTTTCCCCTGACCCCCAAGCCTTTTCCCCACCTCAGGTCCACGCTGCTCCCAGGGACCCTCTCTCCCTTGGGAGAACCGGACCCTTCCCCTCTCCCCTCCGGTTCCCCCTGTTTCTCCCCCTCGGCCGCCCCGCTGGCCCGACCCCAGCCCCGCTCCAAATCCAGCCCCTGCCACCCCCTCCATCCATGGGCAGGAGCCCTGTGTCCCTGTGGGGACGAGGCCAGGCTGTCCCCATCCCCGGGAGGGGGGATCCCCCCGTCCTCCCCGGCTCTGCCCACCGTGCCGTGCATGCCCCCTGACTCAGTGAGGACATTTTGATATCAAGACTGTTGCAACTGTTTGCTACTGATTCTCATTTTCCTTTGGAGTATTGAATATATATCTATATATTTCTCTAGTTATATCTTTGCATTTTGGGTTTTTTTGTTCTTATTTCACCGTGGCCTTTTCTTTTCCTTTTGTTACTGGGTTTTTCTTCTGTTTTCTTTTCTTCATGTCGTTTTTTGCAAGAGGTTTCCTTTTGGTATGATTATAATACACAATATTTTTATTCAAACGTCGATTGAATAAAATATTGTTTGTGCCCCCCTTCCCCCTTTCCACCCAACCCCTTTTTTTTTTGTTTGTTGTTTTTTGTTTGTTGTTTTTCTTGCTTTCTCTCTATGGTGGATTCACACAGTACCAAACAACAAAAAGAAGGGCAAGTATTTTCAGTCTCAGACCACTCACCTTCACCACCCCGTCCCCTGCCCCGTGTCCAGTCCCCCCCCAGCCCCCTGCTTGCCCATCTCCCTGCCCGTTTGCCACGCCGAACCTGCAAACCGCCACCAACTCGCCCTTCC
>VZRR01009641.1:0-20303 GCA_013398015.1 Oreocharis arfaki | reverse complement strand
GGTGTGACAACAACCCCTGCAACACCAAAACCTGTGACACCAAACCCTGAGACACCGACCCTGAGACACCAAACCCTGAGACACCAAACCCTGTGACACCGACTCTTGTGACAGCGACCCCTTGGCACCAAACCCCGACGCTGATCCCTCAACACCGACCCCTGTGACAGCATCACTGTTGGGGACCCTCTGCTGGCCATGGCTGGGGTGGGGGACCCCCACCCTGACAGGGACACTGTGGGGACAGTGGAGCTGCAGGGAAGGGACAGACAGCCAGGAGGGAGCTGCCCATGAGCAGGTGGCTTCGCGGAGGTGTCGGAGCTCTCTGCTCTGGCTCAGCAGCAGAAGCAGCAATGTGACACCCTGCAGAGGACCCCAGCTCCGGCAAGGGTTTCACTGCTCATCACCAGCAGAAACGTCCCCACTACGAGGGCTGAGGTCGATTTTTGGGTTGTGATCCCCAGCACCCTCAGTGGCAGCAAAATGTGGCTGAGCCACATGCCAGCGGGGCAGCCGGATTTACCTTCCCTGTGCAAATACCTGGTGCACAATCCATGCGTGAACCGCACCGAACACCTCAATTCCCAAAGGATGCGTGGGAGAGGAGCGGAGAAACAGCCGGCAGTGCCAGAAAAGGGACCACGGCATCACAGCTGGGGCCAAATCCTGCTCCGGAGAGGAGCTGCAAACCCTGAGGGACTCAGGACAGGGAAAGGCTCGTGCATGGACAGGCGGGATTTGGGGTGGAAAATACGCATTTCCCCGGTGGAACACACCGCCACGTGACCTCTCCAGCTCAGCAGCGGGGGCTGCTGCTCCCCAGGTGTGGAGGGATTTGGGAAGCCGGGTTTTACCGTGTGGTTCTGAGCGAGAAGCGGCATCTCCTGCCTCCACCTCCCCCCCGAGCTGCCGGAGCAGGAGAGGGTCCTTCCCCCGCGGGGTCATTGTTTGAGGCGCTGCAGACACATCCTGCAGCGAGTGCCGGTGTGACCCGGCGGCCCCGGGGCGGGCAGAGGGGCAGGAAGCCGCGTTCAGCTCCGCGAGGATGTCGGCTGAGCCGCTTTCCTGCTGCACAACCTCCTCCGTCAGGGTGAAAAAGAAAGACGTCAACAAACTTCAGAGCTCGGCTCCACGGGACACGAGACCTCCGGCCGGCCGCCAGCCAGCTCAGCCCCGCGTGCCAGCACTTTCCAGAGCCCGGCTGCTCTTTTTCCAGGGAAAATCGGTCCCCTGGGGATGTTGTTGTCCTCGATAACGAACTCCGCGCTCTCCCCGTGGCAGGGAGGGGAGCGAGCAGCGCTGCTCCTCCTCCACAGAAACACTCGCAGCCCTGTAACACACGGAGCACCCACGGATCCTCGGAATTTTCTGCAGGTTCTGGGTGCTGCTGCTCCCTTTTAGGGATTGCCAGGCAAAGCAAGGCCACGCAGCCCATCAGCCCGTGAAATCTCTCTGCCAGGATTGTGCTCAATGCCAAATAGGATAAGACAGCACAAGAGGAAATGGCCTCAGGTTGCCCCAGGGGAGGTTTAGGTTGGATATCACGGAAAATTTTTTCACTGAAAAGAGTTGTCCAACTCTGGCACAGCCGCCCAGGGCAGTACTGGAGTCCCCATCCCTGCAGGGATTTAAAAGCTGTGTGGATGTGGCACTTGGGGACACGTGGCAGTGGTGGCCTTGGCAGTGCTGGGAGAAAGGTTGACTCCATGATCTTGCAGGACTTTTCCAACCTGAATGACTCCACGATTCTATGACATAACCACGGAGATGTGGATCTCTCCACCTACAGTGGAGCAGGCTCCTGAGCTGGAAGGGTTTGACTGCTTCAGCAAACCCTGATGGTGGTGGAGATGAGTTCCCCTCTAGCACCATCCCCATCCTGATTCCAGCTTCTGTCCAGCTGCTGCCTTCTGACCCACAGCTGACCCCACTGCAGGACAGGTCCCTGCCCATGAGGGATGGGAGCTCTGTGGGCAGGGGAAAATCCCAGTAAGAGCTAGCATCACCCCTCTCCTGCTTGGAACATCCTCAGCCTCTCCCAGCACATCCCACTGTGCTGCCCACCATCCATCTCTGCTCCCAGAGCAGCCGTGGCTGCCCCAGCCCTGGCAGCGTCCAAGGCCAGGCTGGACAGGGCTTGGAGCACCCTGGGATAGTGGAAGGTGTCCCTGCCCACGGCAGGGGGTGGCACTGGATGGGCTTTAAGGTTCCTCCAACCCAAATCACTCCAGCATTCTGTGAACTCTGTGTCCATGTGTCCGTCCTTCCCTCCATGGCTGCAGAGGGATGCAGGGCAGTCCCACTGCTGCTTCCCCTTCCCTCCTGCAGCCCCTGCAAGGGGTCAGACTGACCCTGAATGGGCGAGGCATGGGCCAAGTGAGCAAGACAGGGACACGCAGAACCTTCCTCCTCCTCTTCCTCCTCCTCCCTCCAGCCCCTTGGCTGCCCTGGCACCCAGCACCCAGCAAGGCCTTTGCAGGCTGACAGCAAGGTGCTGGTGGCTCTGCATCTTCAGTCTGCAAAGCCACCTCTCTTTGTGCCATCTTGGCTCTGTGAGGATGGTCTTCTCCTGCCCCAAACAGCCCAGATTTGGTTCGGAGCATCCTGGGGCTGATGGGTCCCATGAGGACATGGGCATGAGGATGTGGGCACTGTGAGGATGAGTCCCACAAGGATGGGGGAACCATGAGGATGTGGATCCCACAAGAATGTGGGACATGAAGACATGGCTCCCATGAGGACATGAGCACCACGAGGATGTGGCACCCACAAGAATGTGGGACACGAAGACATGGCTCCCACAAAGACTTGGGCACCACGAGGATGTGGCTCTCACGAAGACGTGGCTCCCACGAGGACGTGGGCACCACAATACAGTTCCTGTGGCTGAGGACATGGGCACCACAGGATCGTGGGCATCACAAGGATGCACAACCACCTCAGAGCCATTTCCAATCCCCCTGTGCCTTGGAAGTGCAGACCCCGAGCAGAAGTCAGGGGTCGGCTGGGGCTCCTGGAAAAGCCAGGCTGTGCCCCTGGGTGTCCTGGCTGTGCCCCTGGGTGTCCTGGCGGTGCCCTTGGGTGTCCTGGCGGTGCCCTTGGGTGTCCTGGCTGCAGTGGGACGGGCAGAGGTGGCTCACTCACCTGGTGGTGGTGTCGAACTCGAAGGGGAAGATGATGTCGCTGCTGTTGCAGATCTGGCAGATGAAGCCGCGCTGGGTGCACAGGTCGCAGCTGTACACGTGGTGCGACGCGAACTGCAGCAGTGACTGCAGGAAGGTCTCGAAGGCGCCGTCGGCGATCTGGGGGACACAGAGGTCAGTGCTCCTGGAGCCCGGCCCCGTGGGGTTTGCTGGGTCACACCCATTCCTTGGGCTGCCACCTGAAGGCAAGGCTGTCCTCCAAAACAACCCCACCCCACACGCCTGGTGTGCAATGGGAGCCCGGGTGGCTGAGAGCAGCACCCACAGCCTGCCAGGATGGGGCTCCTGGCTTGGGAATCACTGAAAAACCCAAGCTGGGAACTTCCTGCTGAAGGAGCAGCACGTGGCATCCCCACAGACATTGGGGTGTTTTCACCTGGAAAACCCCTACAGCCGGGCCAGGGGGCTTGGAGCAACCTGCTCTAGTGGGAGGTAGAACTGGATGGCAGGGATGGGACTGGGTGGTCTTTAAGGTCCCTTCCAACCCCAACGATTCTGAGATTCTGTGACCATGCTCAGCTCTCACCTGCCTCAGATCAGCCACGCTGTATTTGTGGGGACACTCCAGGAGGTAATGCCTGTGATCAAGCCTGCAAAGAAGTACAGAGAGGAAGAGGGTAGATGGTTTCCACCACACCTCCAACAGCTTTGGAGCAAGGAAGAGCCTGGATGAAGCAGCCTTGTGAAGTGAATCACTGCAGAGCCCATTTTCACATCCCAAATCCTGCCACTGGAAATCATGTGAGAGCATTTCAAAGGCGGGGAAAAAAAGAAAATAAATATCTCATCTATTTTGCCAGGTGTTTCCTGTCCAGCCAGAAGCTCCTTGGCCAGGAAGGTGTTTCCTGAGTCACAGCTCATTGTGCTGACCCAGCCAACACACGGATAACTCCTTAGAGCAGATGATATGGAGGGAAAAGTCACCCTGAGCTTCAGCAGCACCACTCCCTGCTCCCATGGTGAGCGAGGAGGGGGACCAAGAGACCACCAGGGTGCCAAGAGAGGGGAATGTCACCCCGGGAGGGACCTCACCGTTTGCTGAGCTCCTTGAGGGCGCCGCTGCGGCACATGATGAGATAATCCCCCAGCAGCTTCAGCTGCTCCCGGCTGCGCAGGATCCGCCCCATCCTCTCCACGTGCTCGTAGAGGCTCTCGTTGACCAGCTTCAGGTCGATCAGCGGCTGGTTTCGGATCTGTGTGAGGAACTTCAGGGCCTGCTTGCACACCTGGGGGCACAGACAGAGAGGACAGGTGGACACGGACAAAGAAGCAGCCCCAGAGCTCGGAAGGAGGTTTGCAGTGGGCACTTCCAGCCCAGGGAATGCCCAGAAGGACCTTCAGGAAGCGGATGCTGGAGCGTTTCCCTGCTCCCCGCGGGGACCCAGCCCAGGACTCACCCCTCGTTTGGTGAGATCCCAGTTGTGGATGAGGCGGGAGGGGATCACGGTCTCCTCATCCCGGTGGCAGCTGTCGCAGTAGTAGAGCCCGGAGAAGGCGCAGAGCTTGGGCCTGGCGAAGGAGAAGCCGATCTGCCGGGAGCAGCCTGTGGGAGCTGGGAGTGAGAGGAGGCTGTGCTGCCCACGGCCTCTGCCCACCACTGCCGGGACGGGGGAGGAACTTTTGGCAGCATGGAATTGGACAAGGAAGTTTTGGGAAGGGGTAGACACTACCTAAAGCACCTGTAGGATGTTCAGTGCGAGGCCTTCAGCCCCTGCCTCATGGATTTAAGACTGTGATGGTTCAACAGTTGCTGCTTCATTTCTTCTCCATAAAAAGGAGGCTGAACTATCCCTGAACCCCCTTTTATCCATCAAGTAGTTCAATTGTTTGGGTTTTTTTAGGAAAAGTGAATTCTGGCAGCATCCCAGTGGTTCAAAGAAGAACCTAAATCCCACCTGCTGCCCCATCAAAGAATAGCTTTGCACTATTCTGCCTTCACTCAGCCCTTTTCATTTCTGCTGCTGTCACAGGGTACCAAAACCTCATCTGCAAGGGATGAGATCAGGATGGATTAACCCCAAACCCCCTTTATTACAGCAGTGGGGAACCCATCTCGGCTTTACTACCCCATCCACTGCACTCTGGAGTAGCTGGAGCTCACCGCCTCCCCAAAAGATTCATAGAGATCACGTGCTGCTTTCTGAATTAATAATAAAACCCAGCCTTTACTGCTCGTTACCCTGAGATGGAAGGGAACACATCGGGTGTCAGGCTGGGAGGGGGTGAAAGCAGGGCAGGCAGATCCCTAAAGAAAACCTACACAGAAAAACTGGGAATTTGTCTTTTTGGCTTGTTTCTTCCAGCTGTGGGGAGATGCAAGATGAAGGACAGAGCCCGGAAGGGAAGGCAGAGACCAAATTGACCAGAAAAAAAATTATATAAAAAAAGGAGAGAGATTAATAGAAAAAACCCAACCTGCTGGAGGCTGCAAGAAATATAACTGAAGCAGGAGAGAAATGTGAAATTTAATTAACTTAGCGAGGTAAAGAGCAAATTACAGCTCCCGTGGAGGTCAGTGAAGATGCCACCAGAACCTTCCCGCGTGCCGAGAGGCATCAGGGGAAGGGTAAATGATTGTTTTGCAAAATCAGCCCGTCACACCCATGGCAATCCCTGCTCCCGTGCTGCCTTACTGGAAAAACTGCTCCAGATTGCACTTTCCCCACAAGCTGGGGCCTCAAAATGCCCAGGAAGAGAGTCCTGAGCTTCCTGATCCACCTAAGGTTGCTTCAACCCCAGTTCCCCACTGTCTGCACCAAAAGCAACTTAAATGGGAGCCTAGTAACATCCCAGTTGAACTGGGCTGGGGGCTCGGCATGGGGGGGCCCACCCTGTGCCCACAAGACACCAAAGGTGCCCCTGACTGGGGAGAGGAAGCCCCACCAAGGCGATCTTGTGCTACTGGGATTCCTGGGAAACCAGAGAAGCTGTGGCTGCCTCAGCCCCATCCAGTTGGGTCCAATACCCGACTTGACCCTTGGGTGTCCAATGTCAGCTTGGACAGAGCTTGGAGCACCCTGGGACAGTGGATGGCGTCCCAGTCCATGGCAGGGGTGGGACTGGATGGGCTTTAAGGTCCCTCCAACCCAGCCCATTCCATGGCTCTGTACCTGCGCAGATGAAGCTCTGTGAGTCCAGGCCCTTCTCCGTGGGGATGGCCACCAGGTACTGCAGCAAGAAGCCGTTTTCCTTCACAATGTTCTTCAGGACGACCTGGGAGTGCCCATCCAAGCTGCCCCCCAGGGTCAGAGCCTCCTCAGCACTCTCCAGGTAGGACATGAGCACCTCTCGGACCAGCTCCCGCCACGAGGCCGCCTCCTCCGCGTTCTCAGCCTGCAGCTTTAGCACGGCCTTGGAGGTGATCACCTTGAAGAAGGAGGGTCCCCCCAGGCTCGTGTCTGGAAGGATGTCCTGGATGGTCTCTATGCCGTAACTGTTGCTTAAAATTTTGTCATTGTTCCTGATTTTAAAGCACTTTAGAGTTTCTAGAGACAGGGAAAAAATAAAGGGGACCCAGGTTTTGTCCATGTCCATGTACAGAACAGCCTCTTTGATCGCATCCAGCTCTGGTTCTGGAGCTGCAGTCCAGTCCAAGCTGTTCCCAGGCACGTCGCTGTACTGGAGAGCACTGGAATCGCCCTGGATGGGCTGGGCTTCACCTCCATCCTCGGAATACTCCAGAGTCTCCCAGTCCTCCTCCTCCAGCTGCGGCCGGCACTTGCGCAGCGCCTCGCGGATCCTGTCCAGCCAGTCCTCGGCCTCGTCCTGGGAAGGGGCTCGGAGGAAGAGCTTTTTCCCCAGGAAAACCAGCTCGAAGCGGCCGTCGGAGTGGGTGAGCGCCAGGGACTCGCAGCGCAGCAGGGAGTAGCTCTCCACGCAGATCCTGTCCTCGTGGTCCAGGAAGAGCCGCAGCTCTAGTGGGGACAACTCGCAGGAAAACTCCTTCCATATGCCCATGGCTCCTCGCCGCTCCAGGCTGCCCAGCTTCAGCAGCCCCCGGAAAGGGTTGGAAAGACCTGGGGCAAAAGATGGCTCAGTTGAAGCGAGAGAGGGGAAGCCAGTGAGGAGAGAAAAGCCAAGAGGGGCTCAAAGCAAGCACGCGGAGGCATGGCAGAGGTGAGAGCCAGGGCTGGTACATGGTGGGCTGGGGCAGGAGCTGACAGGACCTTGGTGTCCATCATTGCCCACCTGCATTTGGGTTTCTGTCCCCCTGCATTTGGGTTTTGAGGCTGGGAACAAGTCGGATAAAGGAAAGGCATCCCGCAAGGTGGAAAGACCCTCTCCCACTAAAATGCTTCCCAGCAGAGCCTCCCTGGGCTCAGCAATGCCTTGGGAAGCTGCTCCACTGCCTTCTGTAGCTCCCAGTGCTGCCGTCGGCTCACACCAACCAGCAGCCCTCCCCAGACAGCCCATCCCCACCTGGAGCAGCCCCCGAGCACGAGGGCAGCAGGAGGTGGCACGTACCCATCTGCCTGCGGTGCACCACGCTGAAGCCCTTCTGCTCCCGCTCCGGGGACATTTTGGGCTTCCCAGTGTCTGAGGATGGCAGCGAGAGCCTCTCCAAGTCCAGAGCACTGATGAGCCCCGGGGCTGGCCCCTCGCTGTCCCCCTCTGGCCCAAAGCCGTTGGTGTTGGCCGTGCTCCCGCTGCTCTCTCCCGGGGAAGGTCTGTAGAAATCATCTTCTGAGATCCAGCTCTTCTGTTCAAAAAATGAAATATTATGAATTATTAAGCTCATCAAACACCCTGTGGCCCTCAAACACACACATCCACAGCAACCCCTCCTTGGGGGCTGCTCCTGCGCAGCCCAAATCCCAGGCACTGATGTGTGGGATTTAATGGAAGGTGTCGTGTCCCTGCTCATGGCAAGAGCTTGGGAAGGAGATGAGTTTTAAGGTCCCTTCCTCCCCAAACCATTGCACTACTGATTTTCTGCTGGCCATTCCCAGGTGGACAGCTCCCCTGCTCCCTCTGGTCAGAGAACAACCCGTGGAACTGTGTCCACAGCTGGAAAATACTGTGATTGTATTCTGGTGGGATAATAAAGTCCAAAATCAATCTGTTCTCTCCCCCTAAAATCACTGTGGAAGGAGAACACATTCCCTGCAGTGACCACAGAGTTTTACTGATGGGGGTGAAACTCCAGCCCTGCCAAGGAAGGGCACGAGCTGGAGCAGCAGCACCAGGAAGAACAGAGACGGGGAGAGGCACAGAAGTGTCCAGGGTGAAACAGAGACCCGTGGCCCACAAGACGATGCTACAGGGGCCTGGGCTGTGCAGGGGAAAAATAAAGGCAGGGAAGGCAAAAGAAGTCTCTGTCTGCATCCCAGGAGGGGATGAGACCCATGAGCTGAAGAAAATGTGGCTGTAGCTTCTCTGGGAGCTTTTCTGGCTACAAGAATCCCAGAATCATTAAGGGAGAAAAGCTCTTTGAGTCCATCCTGTGCCTAATCCCCACCTTGGCAGCGGGACCAGGGCACTGAGTGCCACGTCCAGGCCTTCCTTGGACACCTCCAGGGATGGGGACCCCCCCACCTCCCTGGGCAGCCCCTTCCAAGGCCTGACCACCCTTTCAGTGAAGAAATTCCTCTTGAAAGGAGCAAGGTTCTGGCACAAGGTCCCCGAGCAGACACCAGGAGGAAAAAAGCAACCCAGCTCAGTGCCCTGGCACAAGGAGCAGCATTCCTAGACCCTTCCGGGGCTGCATCCCAACAGGAATGTCCTCTCAACCCCCCTTCCCGGCCTTCCAAGAGCCTTTTATTTTGAATAAAAACCGAAGTGACAGCAGAAGAGCTGTCACCACCCTGCGGGGAGGATCACGGGTGGCGGCTCCTGGATTACTCCTGGGGCAGGAACGCAGGTTGCTCCATGAGTCATGGAGAGCAGGGGGAATTTCCTGTTGACACAGTATGTTATACATAGATTAGGTCAAACTGGCTCCGGGCCACGAGGAAGCAGCGGAAACGGGATAAGCGGGAGGGAACCAAGAGGAGCAGAGAGCAAAAGGAGGAATGGTCTGAGGGGTGTGAGGTATATCCTACCCTCACCAGCGTGGAAAGGATGGGAAGCAGCACGGAAACAATGGGGTCCAGGACGGAACAGTCAGTAACAAATCAGACCGAGGACAGGGCTGTTCAAAGAGTTTCCTAAAAGCAGAAGCCCGTGGATGTGGATCAGCTCCCGCTGGCAGCAGGGGAAATCCGCTGCTGCTCAGGCCCAACACCCGGGAACGCCATCCCACTCTGGGAACAGATGTGCTGCAGGAGGATTTTCCCACTGGGAAACGACTTTGCTTCCTGTCCAGTCAACCCTTTTCCCTCCTCTTACGTGGACCATAAACGAAGAAAAGTCCCCATGAGAACCTCGACTCCGGGGCTGTTTCATCGCTTGCACACAGCCCATGGCCAGATTTGCATGAGAGCTCACCCCTCTCCAGATATCCCTAACAAACCCCAAACTTCCTGCTGCAGCTGCTCCTGGAGAGGGATGACTGACAGGCCAGGCAGGGCTTCAAAAGCTTTGGTGCCTCTTTCACCAGGGAATAGAGACTTCGATCCAGTTTCTCCTGAAGCAGCTGCATGGCCACGGCTCCATGGGGTTGGAACCATCACTGATAACCAAGTAGGAGCAGCATGGATGATGGGAATTTGGAGAAGTCTATCCATGGAAGTGTCCAAGGCCAGGCAGACGAGGCTTGGAGCACCCTGGGCTAGCAGAAGGTGTCCCTGCCCATGGCAGGGGGGTGGCACTGGATGGGCTTTAAGGTCCCTTCCAACACAACCCATTCTGAGATCCCCTGATTCTAGAACAGCAGTACCTATCAGAGCTGTCTCCAGTTTTATTTTCCTTTCCCACTGGGTACAAACCCGAGGAGAAGGGAAGAGAAGGAGCTGTGGCACCTACCGGACAGCCGGGCAGGGGTGAGAGCAGGTACGGGGCCGTGGGGCTGCGGACTGCCTGGCTGCCCTCGCTGCCGCCGCCCTCTGCTCTGCCCGCACCATCTCGAGGGGCCGGAATTCCGGATGTGCTGCTGGCATCTCCATCCCCCTGCCTGGGGGGCGTGGGGTCTCCTGTCTGAGCAGAGCTGGCACTGCTGGCGGGAGGCTCCTGGTGCGTTTCATGGGTCGGTGCTGGGCGGGCGGGCGATACCGGGGGGCCCAGGGGAGGCTGAGGGGAGCAGCCCAGCACGCTGGGGAGCAGCCGTCCCTCTGGGGCCTCCGGGCTTGGCCTGGCCTTGCTGAACTCGGACAACACCCTTGAAATGGAAAAGTGATCGGTTTGAAGGCAGCTCAATAACCAAAACCTATAACCCCCACCCCCGTTATTGCACACTGTAACCATGTAAAAAGGGTTCAGTGTCACTGCTGGCCTCCGTGGGCTAGCAGCATCGCATGGCTGGAAAATCCCAGTGATGCCAACAGAAAAATGTGGGATTTGTGCCCCACAGAGCAGCGCCAGCCCCATGGCACAGAGCAGGACCCTACCTGAGAAGGGAGCATTTCCCAATTACACCCATTAATGGAGTTTAATCTGGTGGATGGAGGGACAGCAGCGGGTGCTCCCCACAGCCCCAGCCCCATGTACAGCTCCTGGACACGAATCCAGCCTTGGACCATGTGCCAAATTCCAACTGTTTTCATGAATGAGCAATTAACAGTGGAGCCTGGCCAGAGGATCTGCTGTTCCCATGGTCCCACTCCACCGCCAGCCCCAGAATTAAACCAGCCCCAGATTAAAACTCAAAGGAGCATCTCCATCATGAGTTTAATCCAATCAAGGCAGGTTCTTCCAGGATCACTGAGAGATGCAAAATCCTGGAAGACGGGAATGATGCTGTTATAGATGGGGAAGCACAGTCTGCAGCTCCAACTCTTCCTGAAGACTGGGAAGAGGCATTACCCCGAGGCTCGGCTCCCTCAGAGTCACACTCTAAAGGTGGCAGACAAAATATTTACAGATTACTCAGAGCTTATATAACCCTGGAAATCTTTGTGCTGGATGCTTGGCAGGAATAAATCACAAGGATGACAAACCAGCAACCTCCCTCTCTGAGTGATCTGCCGAAGCTGCAAATTACAACCCTTCCCTGTGACCAAACTCATTTCTCTCCCCCTGTGGAAAGCCCTGGAGCATCCCCCAGCATACGTCAGGAAGATGTGACATTCCTGAAAGCAGGGAGCAGCATTTTTCTGATGTTTCTGCCCTGGTAAAGAGGGCACACACACACTTCAGTGGCCATGAGCCCATTTGCAGTGGCAGCAGGGTCTCAACAAACAGTGCCGAGTGGTTCGTGAAAAGAACAAAAGCTCCTTCCAGGAGGGAAAAAGAGCTTGTTAAAGGCAAACAGGGAGAAAGCCTTCCTGCCTATAGAGAGAACATAACCAGAGCCCAGAGAGGGTCAAAAATCCCTCTGCAGAGGAGATGTGGGGAGAGACTCACTCCTGCAGGGATCTGTCCAGGTCCTCGGCGGTGGCCGTGCCCAGGTCGGAGTCGCAGGACAGCGGCTCCTCGCTGCGCACGGGGCTGCGGGCGCAGGGCGCCGGGGGGAGGCTGTCGGAGCCCAGGCTGGATGAGAGCTGGGATGAGCTCGTGGTGTTCAGGCTCAGCGAGGACGACGTGAGCTTGATCTTGCTACTGGCTTTGCCGATGGGCAGGACAGGGGCTTGGATCTCGATCTCATCCGACCCTGAGGACTGAGAGATGGAGCCCAGCGATGCTTTCCTGCGGGGTTCGGAGGCCGAGGACGTGAGGGGCTCCAGCAGCTCGGACACGGGACACAGACCCGACAGGGACAGCGGGGTGATGGTCCACTCGTTCAGAACTGCTGACTTGTAGGAGAGCTCGAAGGTCAAGGACGATAAACCCTGCAAGTAGCAGAGTAGAAACTCACACTCCTCGGCGTCCAGGAGCAGAGCTGGGGCTTGGTAGTACTCGTGCAGCCGGGCCCGGTCCCGCAGCAGCAGCTTCAGGTAACACTCCATGAGGCCGTCGTTGAGCGCCAGCCGCAGCCAGGCCCGGCAGCGCCCCACGTCTGTGTTGATAAACATCAGTTGCTCCAGCTCCGAGACAATATTTCTGAGAAAGGAGGAAAAAGAACAGAACAGGAGTGAGCGCCTCTGTTTTGGTGCAGGAGGGCCTGAGCCTCCATCAGACACTGCCCAACTTGCTCTGCTACAGGGAGTTCAGGAGCTGGGATAAAACCAGTTGTGGAAAATCTCCCTCGTTCATGGACAGTGTGGTTTTCCATGGAGGGAGATGGCTCCTGAATGCCCCAAACTAAACATGTTGGTAAGGACCCCAGGCAGCTCTGCAGTGCCTCTGGCTGCTCCCCTCTCTGACTGGAGGCATCTCCCACCCAATGCTTGCACCGGGCAAGGATGCAGAGGGAGGATTCCTGCTGCCCCTGTGTGTTTGTGGGGTTTGTGCTGGCTGGATCCTCCTTGGTGACAACCACGTGTCTAAATCCTCACTTCAAATTTAAAAACAGCCAAAACACACAGAAAACTGTTGTGGCAGCCCCTAAAAAACAACCTGGGGGTTGAGCTCAAGTAATCCCAAACTCCTGAATTCAGCTGTTCTTCCCTAAAATCCAGCAGCGACACCACGCTCCCTGATCCTCCCTGCTCCCAGCACACACCTCAAAAACCAGAGCAAAGGTTTTGGAAGATTTCTTTTTTAATCTGTCTCTCAAGAGAGAAGAAAAAACCTTCAAAGGGCACAAAAATATCCCCCATAGCATGTGAAAGAGTTATTTTCATCTGCTCTTTCATAATTCAGGAGTCAGTGATGGAGCTGGATGAGGCTTTCAGAACAATTTGTGTGTGGGCTGTTATTTACTGTGGGTGAACTTGACTTAGGGAGTGGCTCAGAAAACCCCAGGAAACAGTGATCACTCAGGAGAGCTCCTCAAAGGCTGGTTGGGACATGCGGAAATGGGGCCAACCAGTCTCAGCAGACCCAGGCCAGGAGAGACCTCAGATCCCTGTGTTGTGCATCCTGTAAGCGGCCACTGCTGGACACCAGTGTGGTCACTGGGGTTCCACTGGGCCCAGACATCCAGACTGGCACCCAGAAATAAATAAGAAAGAGGTGGGCCTTCAATTTCAATCCTCAACTTTTTGGGGACATCAGCTCATCCCTGGCACATGCTGAGAGGGGATGTGGAGGCTCAACCCCCCCTTGGCACTACAGGGGCTTGACTCTGCTCCCTCCATCTCCCAGGGTCCTGGGCAGCCCCCCAGAGCCTTGTGAGAGCATCCTTCCCTGCAGCTGAGGGACTGAGCACACAGATGGGGTAGAGACACATCTGTCAATTGAGCCATCCTCCTCATTCCCTGAATGTGACAGCACCAAAAGAAAGGATAAACCTGAGCGTGCGAATCCCGGTCAGCAGCAAGAGCCACTCACCGATGCGTGATGCTCTTCAGCAGGCCCCAAAACACCGGCTGGGGAAGGGGGCCCCGGCCCCCTGATTTCTTCCCTTTCCCCCCACTCTCTGCCTTGATGTGCTTTGCCTTCAGCTCGTGCACAAACACAGCTTCCAGGGCGCTGCAGAGCGTGTTGGCGTTGCCATCATCACTGGTGACCACGGCATCCGAGCTCACGTACTGCTTCTGCAGAGCCTTGATGGCATTCACCAGTTGCTTCTTGATCAGCTGCAAGATAGGAGGTGCAGGTTTGGATTATAAAAGTGAGAGCACTGAGAAGGATTTAATGTAAAAGAGCTCAAAAACCAGTAAGGCTTATCCACAGTGAAGCACCACACGACTTCTGCCTCATCCTCACCCTTTGCAGCAGCTGAACCAGTCAAGCTGGAGACTCACACTCCTGGCATCCAGCTTATTTTGCTATAAAAATAACAATTCATGCAATTTTAGCTGGTGTTTCAGAACTGGGGTTGCCTTTAGAGCGTGTGGTGCTTCCTCTGCAGACAGCAAACAGCTTAATGGGATGGGGAAAAAAGGAATTGGTTCTTTCCAGGCGCTCTCTCGGGGGAAACACGAAGATTAAGTGTGGGTGAGAAAGGAGAAACTCGGAGGAGGAAACACATCCCCTGAGCTCGTGCAGGTCAGCCCAAGCAGCATGTGACATGTGACACGGGGCCTGCCAGCAGAAATCAAAGTCATCGACCTCAGTGGCCGTGCTGGGTTAACCCTCAGGGGACAGGGCCCCCAAAACAGCGGGGTTTGGAAGGACACTGGGGTGTAGCTGCTGCCCTTGGAGAGACTCCATGGGTTCTGAAGCTGGGACGTGGGAATTTTGCCTTCCAGCAGCTTTACTTCCTCTTCTACCAGCTGAAAGCAGCAAGTTTGGTGAATTTAACAATTTCACACCGTTGGAGAGGATTTTTTCTAAAGCAGCTGAGCCTGGGTGTCTCAACCAACCTTATTTTAAATGCAGGTTGTGTTTCCCAGCAGGCACTTGGAAAACACCACAAATTCCTCCTCAAATTCCAACCAAACAATCCATGTTTCAGCACCACGCAGCATTCTCAGCAAATGCTGAATGTTCCCTGAGCAGGGCTCTGCAGATTTTGACTCGAGCCTGGGTTGGCTGCACAAACGCATATTAAATTTCCAGACTGGGATATTTTTTTCAGCATCTAAATAAGATTCCTAGCAGCTGTAGCTCAAGGGCAACAGCCAGGGGAGTGTGTCCCTTATCTGGGGTGCTGTTTTCCAGCTTTTCCAGCTGTCCCCCAGGCCTGCTGCCCCAAAGAAGGAGCACTGGGGCCTGAGAAGGTTAAAGAGTGCAGATGATTTTATCAGTCACGCTCGGATTCATCCATGGGATGGATTAAACACTTGGGTTTAACTGTTGGTGTTGAACTTTTCTTGTTGAATGTGTTTAGACTCCCAAAGTTGGGTGAAGAGACCCCAAATTGGGGGGGGGACAACACTCCTTCATCCAGGTATCAGAGCTGAGCACCTTCCCTGCCCCACGTGGGGTCTTGCAAAGGCCAAGGTGTGATTTAACCCACATCCCCCTTACTTCCTTTAATCCCCAAACCCAGACAAACCCTCAAAGATCCCTTTCCAATCCCAATAGAAACCATCTTAATCCCAGCTGGCGGCACCCACAAGTCCCACCTGTGCCCAGCAGTGCCTGGAGTTGCACTGGGAGCTGTCTGGGGAGCACTGGGGGGCTCTGGCTCACCTGAATGGCTTCCTTGGGGTCCTCGGGGTGGCTGGAATGCATCTCCACTGCTGCCGCTCCCCGTGCTGCCTTCACATGGCACCTGTGGGACAAGGAGGGGACAGCTGAGCACCCAGGGCTCCCACCCCCCTCACCTGCCAGGGGAAGGGCTCTTGGTGGCACCCAAAAGGGATGGATCCTGCCCTGAGGCGTTCTGCAGGTGCTCATGGCCAGGGCACTGTGGGATCTGAGCTGGGAGCGACTGACATGGAAAGGTATCATGGGACCCCAAATTGATTCCCAGGGATGATTCCCAGGGACCAGGAGCGTTTCAGGCAAAATAGAGCATGGCGAAGAGGCTAGGAGGCAGTAATGGACCCCTGGGAGGGGCCCTCAGGCAGCCCCCAGGCTGGGGGAGCTGCCAGGCAGGTCTGGCCAGCAGTGCCACAGGCATGGCCAGGGACTGCTGCCCTTGTCCCTGCATCAGCTGGAATGCCTGAGCCTGGAAAAGGCACCCAAAAACCATGGGAGTGGCATTAGGTGGCCTGGACAAGGGGTGCCACCCCCTAGCAGAGCCTGGGGAAAGGTGACAGCAGTTCAGTTCTCTGTCACATGCCAGAGGAGTGGTGCTGTTCCAAACCCAGCTGGGACAGACCCTCAGCACAGAGCTGGCTGGGGAGATGGAAAAGAATCATGGAGTGCCAGGATGGTCTGGGTTGGAAAGGACCTTAAAGACCACCCAGTGCCATCCCTGCCATGGCCAGGGACACCTCCCACTATCCCAGGTGGCTCCAAGCCCCGTCCAGCCTGGCCTTGGGCACTGCCAGGGATCCAGGGGCAGCCACAGCTGCTCTGGGCACCCTGTGCCAGGGCCTGCCCACCCTCACAGGAGGAATTCCAATATCCCATCTGAATCTCCACTTTCAGTTTAAACCCATTCTCCCTTGTCCTGTTACTGTCTGCCCATGTAAAGCCCTCTCCACATTTTTAAAAAGCCCCTCTAAACACTGGAAGGCTTCTGGTTCTCCATGAGGCAGATGACTCGAGCCCCATGCTGGGGGGTGCCAGGGCTGCTCTGCTGCTTTGGTGGGAGACAGAGAAAAACCAGTGCCCTCCTGCTACGGAAAACCCTGGAAAAACCTGATTTGAGCAGTCTGGGCAGCCTGGCCAGGTCACCTGCCACTGCAGGGTTGCAGACAACAAGCGACCTTTGACTTCTGACTCTTGGCTTCCTGCCCTGCTCCTCCCTTGGAGCCGTCTGCAAAACCCAGCTGTGCCTGGAGCCTCTGAGCAGAGTACGTGGTGTCAGCAGGACACCCATGGCACAGCTGGATCCCTCCCCGGACACAGCTGGATCTCTCAATCCACAGCTGGATCCCTCACCCCACAGCTGGATCCCTCCCCAAACATGGCAGGGCCTGGCATGGAAAGGGGTCCAAGAGGTGCTCCAGCACCTGCTCCTGCTCACAGCTTCCTAAGGATATGAGAGGCTGGAAAAGGAATTTATTTATAGAATCCCAGAATGGTTTGGGCTGGAAGGGACCTCAAGGACCACCCAGTGCCACCCCTGCCATGGGCAGGGACACCTTCCACTATCCCAGGTGGCTCCAAGCCCCATCCAACCTGGCCTTGGGCACTGCCAGGGATGCAGGTGCAGGGGCAGCCACAGCTGCTCTGGGCACCCTGTGCCAGGGCCTCCTCGCCCTCACAGGGAACAATTCCTTCCCAATATCCCATCTAATCCTCTCCTCTGTCAGAGTGAAACCATTCCACCTTGTCTCCTATCAAGCTATTCCCTGAAGTTGGTATCACTTGCCATCCAAATGGAGAAGGAGAGCCCAGCTGTCGGCTGCAGGGTTGGATCTGCCTCTGGCAGACACCAGGCTGGGAATGGCATTGATGTCTCAGATTTTATTTCCAAGCCAACACAAAATCCCCAGAGCTTTCCCTGAGCAGAGCTGACAGCATCAACCTGCCCCTCTCCTGCCAAGCCTGGGCAGAGCCATGGTTTGCTGAGCAGCTCCTACATGGCCACAGCCAGTCCCAAAGGCAGCACTGTCCAAATCAGGAGCAGCTTAAACCCAGAGTGGCCCAAAACTGGAGTGGCCCAAGTTTGGAGCAGCCCAGATCTGGAGCAGTTTAAACCCAGAGCAGCCCAAGTCTGGAGCAACCCACATCCGGAGCATCCCACACCTGGAACATCCTTGCCCCAGAGTGTCCTGTGCAGGTACCACCCCAGCTGGCCCTGCTGAGAGCAGTAGCAAAAGAGCTCTTTGGGGCCAAACCCAGCACAGATCCTCAGCTGTTTCCAGGGCTCACAGACGATTTCAGAGAAAATGAAACTGTTTCTTCTGTGACTTGTCATAAGATTTCCTCTCCTCGTGTTGCAACACAGAAATGGGGAGAGCACAGGGATTACAGGACAGCTAACCTCTGGCTCAGGGGCTGCTGGGGGGTTGGGGGAATGAGGGGCCCCTGAAGTGGCAGCAGTGGTTGACAAGGACTGCAGGGAGCCACCCCCATCTCTGCCTTCCACCCACCCGGGAGGCTCCTCAGGGCTGGGCAGCCTCTGCCCCTTTCCCCACTACCTCCCTGAGGACAAGAGACGCATCCCCACCCCCGAGACACTGAGGGTGGGAGACCCAAGATGGGAGAGTCAAGGGTGGGAAATCCAAGAGTGAGAGGAGACCCAGGTGTGGGAGAAGACTCAAGGGTGAGAGACCCGAGGGTGGGAGATCTGAGGGTGAGACCTGAGGGTGGAAGACCCAAGGGGGAGCACAGGGTGGCATTTTTCATGCCCAGGGAGGCAGCACAGGTGTTCCAGCTCCAGGACCACCCTGGAGTCCTGAGCTGGTTGCAGGGAAAGGGGTGACAGCAGAGGTTTTGCAAAGACTTCATCTAAGTTTTACAAAGACCTGGTCTGAGTTTTACAAAGTGAGAGTTATTCCCCCCCAAACACTCTCCTTTGCCAGCATCACCTCTCCCAGTGCCTGCAGGAGGCAAGAGCTGAGGACAACCCACCACCTTCACCACGGGACTCTCCACTCCCACCACGACCAGTCCAACCAGTTTGTTCCAGCGCCACGAATCCACACGGCACTACTTCTGTTGGGACAGCATTTTCCTGAATAACGAGTGCAAGGAAGCAGCTCTGAGGTGGATTTCACCTACCAAAACCTTGGGTGAAAAACAGGGAAATGGGAACAGCAGCCCTGGTGCTGGGTCTAGAAAGAACTAGAGGGCTCTGGAGCACTTCCAGGAAGATCCTGGAAAGCCACGGCTGTTCCCTGTGATCTTGGAAGATAAGAGATGGGATGGATGTGCAAACACAGAGACAAGCACAGCTACAGCAGAGAAAACCCACCAGGTTTACCAGCAGTCACCACCCAGGCAGGGAGTCTGACCTACCCAGGAGGAGAGTCACGGTGCGAGGGCAGAGCTGCTGATTTCCCAAACTGCTGCAAACCAGCCAGATTCTTTGGGAACAGCTGGAATCAAGGCTCCTGCCAGCAGAGCAGAGCCCCTGCCCCAGAGCTCGGCTCCTCAGTCTCCCAAGAAGCGACGCTCTGAGAGTTATAAATAAACACCAGGTCACTGCCTGTGCTCTGGTATGGAAAACAACAGCCCACAACGGCAGCGTGAGTGGTGACTCAAGGCCTGGACAGGGAGCCAGTCATTTTCCAAGCACGAGTGCTGTGCCAGTCACCCTGTGCCCTGGGGACACGAGGCTCTGGTGGCACGGTGGGTCTAAGGACTGCTGTGGGACAGCCCTCTCCTCCCACACAGCTCCTGCTTTCCATCCAGAGTCGAGTGCAAGCTGGGCCCAGAGGCAGCCCATGAGCAGGAAAGCCAGTGGCATGGCATGGGGATTGGCTGGTTGGAGGATAAAACCTCTGGGAACAGCTTGTTGAGGGCTAGGACAGGACAGAGCCCCAGCAGGACCCTCCCGGTCCGACTTTGGCTCCGTCCTTGTGCCCAGCCCGAGGCAGCAGTGCTGTGATTCCCAGGGCAGGAACACAGGCATGGAGCGAGGGATGGGACCATCACACCACCCTCATCCCTGTCAGAGCTGACAAACCTGGTGGTGGCCGGAGAAGTGTCACCGCCAATGAAACCCGTCCGGCTTCTGCCCCACGGGGGCCCAGGAGCAGCCAGGGGAGTAAGAGCAGCCACTGAGCTCCCAGCCTGGATGTGCTTCCCAAACCCTCCAAACTGGGAGTTTCCTTCAGCCTGTTACCTACTCCTGCACCAGGCTACAATTTGCTGGAGCCGCAGGGAGAGCTGGGGTTGATTTTCCACGGCACTGCAGCTGCTGGAGCCGCCATGCATGCGCCAAGCAGGTTGTGAAAGCCCCAGCGTGTTCAGGCAAGATGTGCCCAGGTTTATACTCCCAGTTTTTGTGTTGCTTTGGATTCCCAGCGCTGGAGTTTCCCCGTGGATGTTCCTGGTGCCATCCGGCTGGGTGGACGGCTCGCATCCCTCGGCAGGGGTACGGCGGTCGCTGCAAGGAAGGCAATGAGGAAAGGGCTTTTGAATCTCTACATCTTACACAAGAATTACCCAAAGCTTGTTTGCAACTGCTCATTCCATGTAATTTATTGAGAACGTAAGGCATGATAAATCAGGGAAAGCTGCAAGGATCCCACAGGTGGTGGGATCGCTGGCTGGTGGGAGGATCAAGCCGAGAGGTTTGGGGTGTCAGCGCTGGTGGCAGTGAATTGAGGACCAAGCCCCAGCAGGGCCCCACGGAAAGGCACATCTGACCTGCTGTCCCCCCCATGGGGGACGCGGAGAGGAGCAATGAGGGGCCGAGGCTGCTGGCTGGGCAGCGCAGCCCAGGCGTGCGGGGCCGGGCACGGGCGGGCCGGGGGCCGCGGGGGGTGGCTCTGGGGGCGTCCGGCTGGCTGGGGAGGGATCAGGGCCTGCCCGGCTCTGGGGAGGGGCGAGCGGACGTGGGGAGCTGGG
>VZRR01009640.1:618774-719300 GCA_013398015.1 Oreocharis arfaki | reverse complement strand
CCCCCGCCCCCGCCCCCCCCCCCCCCCCCGAGGGGCCCCCCGCGGGGCCGCCGCCATAAATACCGCGTGGGGACCGGACGGGGCGGACGGCACCGGACGGGGCGGACGGCACCGGGCGGGACGGGGCGGGCGGCGGTGGCGGCATCAGCAGCAGCGACGGGGCGGGGGCACCGCGCCGCGCCCACGCGCGTGAACCGGGACCTCCCCCCTTCCTCTCTCCCCGACCCCCTACCAGCCCCATAAACAACTTCCAGCCACGCCGTGTCCCCCACGGGTGGCGGGGAATTGGTCATCGGTCGCTTTCCTGTTGCCCCAGCAATAATAAACATCCCCTCCCCCAAATCTCTGTGCTTTTTCCTCTTCGTTTTCCACTCTCCCGAGGCGGCGTTGGGCAGCGCGGGGAGATGGCGAGCCGGGTGGAGGCTCCCAGGAATCGAACCTTTTTGGTTTTGAGGAATAAAGAATTACAGTAATAATAATAACAGTAAATAGCAATAAAGGGAGGAGGCACTGCCGGGGCGAGCTGGTCTTACGGCCGAAGCCTCTCTCTGGTTTGTTCCTTTACTAGGTTTGGGCTTTCTTTCGGAATATGGAGCAGATCAGCTCCAGCTCACAGCTGAGCTCGTATCATGTTTCCTCGTCTGCTTTTTGATGTTTGCTTGGTTGGTTGGTTGGTTTCGGTTTGTTGCTTCTTTTTCCCTTGGTATTCTTGTTTGGTTTTGTTTTGGTTTTTTCTGCCCGGCAGGGAACGAGCACTTCGGGACGTGTGTTGGGGCAGACGGGCAATTTAAGGATTTTGAAGGCTGGGAAGGAAAAGCCACTTTTTCAGGATTGATGCAGCTGTCTGAAAATTAATTTACAGAAAGTAAATAAAAATACCCTGGTCACAGTTCTGGTTTTGCTGGACTGCTGGGGCCACAGCCAAGCGCCACAAGGAGGGCGGCTCTGCCGCAGCCGGTGCCTGCTGCCCCGGCCCCAGGCGCTCCCGGCCGCGAGGGGCCGAGTCGCTGCGAGGAAGGGCAGTGTTGGTGCTGACACGGAGGGGCATTGGAGATGGAGGTCTCACGACACCCCACATTTTACACAGCGGAGGAGGTCCGGGCGGGCTGGGTGCCCTGAGCAGCGGCGCTTCCCGGCCGGCCGCAGGCACCTGCTCCGGCTGGAGACGCTGTCCTGCCCGCGGCCGTTTCCCGGGGCTGCGGGAAGAGCAATTCCCGGCGTTTTCTCTTTCTGACGTAACCGAAACCCCCCCATTTGCCCCCTCCCCAAAACGGCGGCCGGGTGGCGGTGGGTCCGGGGAGGCCGCGAGGCCCCGCGCAACGCTCCGCGCCTCTCCGCGGGGCCGGGCCGCGTCACGTGCAGCCGCCTATGTATCCTATATGTGCACGGGTTCTGGCTCAAAATACACCTATATCTCTCCCTCTGTGTGTCTGTATCTCGGCGGTTCCTTGTGGGCTGAGCTGCGGTGCCGGCAGCAGCGAGGCTCCCCCGCCTCGCCCCGCCATGCTGCGCCGGCTGGGTGCTCTTCTCTCTCCCGGAGCAGCCCCAGGGAAGCGGCCCGGCCCGTGGCTCCGCTTTTAGGAGGCGACCGGCACCCGGAGTCGAAGGAGATATCTCTAGGTGTTCGTCAGCTGCTCCCCGGGTGCCCGGGAGGCGTGTGTGTGCCCGCACCTCCGAGGCACGTTCGGTTATTTTCTGTACCGGAGAAACATTACCGAATTGTTACCTCCAGCCACACAATAATCCCCTAAAATAATAGCTGGCAGAACACAATCAGCCCTGGAATCAAGAGCTTCATCCGCAATTAAATGAATGTTAAACCCCCCCTGCATTCACAATATCATATCATTTACTCGCACCGAAATTGGGTTTATTTATATTTAAGTTAGCAAAATTGAAATCTTTATCCCAAAAGCGAGCGTGGGTACTTAATTAAATTCTAATTAGGACACTATCAATATCCCATTTAGCCACGTAGCCTTTGTGAGCCGCGGTCCCTTTCAGAGCTGTAAATGGGGGCTCGCTGCCTTATCTCTCCTGCAAGAGACGCCTTGAGAAGGGCTGCAAAAGATAATTTATAGGTTTTAATTACTCTTCATTCCGCCTGATCAGCTTGGCGTTCATCACAGGACGGCGAATAAAACCTGGTCAAAAGCACTGTCACTATTCCCTGGCAAGACGCTTAATCAAAGTAAGCAGGGCCATATTACACGCTGCGAGCTTCTTCACGTAATTTCCCAGCTGCTGATAAAGCTAGTTGAATAATGCTGCAGTCCTTCGGAGACACCATTTACAGAAATGACTTTATTGACGGCTTAACGTCGGTAATTCATTTTACCTTTCATGTATTGGGAGCCCGGATTTGTTACAGTAATAGGATGATAAATGTCCTGGCGGCCCTATAGCTTTTATTATTGAATACAATACACACACCCATCCTTAAATGTTCCAAAATTGGGTAACAAAAGGGAGAGAGAGAGAAATCGAAGCTTTTAACTATTTAATTTGCCTTCCTGAGCACGCGCGGGGGGGATGTCTGTGTATGTGCATGTGTGTGTGTGTGCGTGTGTGTGTGTACGTGTTTGTGTAGGGAGGGGGATTATTTCATCTGGAGTCCTCCCTTCTTCTAGAAACTGTTCTGGATTGTAAAGGCTTCTCTATAAATTGAGTAGGTTTGTGTACGGAGGGGGTGGGGGATCGGCTGGATGAATGAGGAGGGGTTAAAGGAAAAGACGATGTATATTTTCAGGCTGGATATTTTTTTTCCATTGCGACCCTTCCTATCTAAATAGATAAATATTACTCCCCGGCTCGTAGGTAGTTACCGTAATCGGGGTAATATGTCTACACACGGTGGCTTAAGGACGGAAGCTTTAAAAAAAACCTTCTTAGGAAAAAGTTCCATCTGTAACTTGTGGGTGCCGCTGGATTTCCGGGCGCCCGTCGGGGGGCCCGGCCCTGCCGAGCCCCGCTCACGCTGCGGTGGCGGGGGGGCCGCTCCCGCGGAGCCGCCGGCGCGTCTAGAGGGGCCGGTGCACCGACGGCTCCCCAGAAAATGCTGCGGCGCCGGGGCCGTGCTGCCGCTCTCCTGCCCCTCGGAAGCGCCGCGGTGCCGTCTGAGTCTCTTGCAGGTTGGTGTCCCCACCGGCTCTCGGCGCTGGGGCTTGGGTCAGCCATCCCGGCATGGGGCGGGAGAACATGCAGTCCGGGAGGCGGAGAGCAGCCGAGGGGTGGCGGAGCCGGGGAGCCGGGCTGGAACGCCCGGTGCCCGCCGTCGGGCTGTGCGGAGGGCGGCCGCATTGCTCCCGCCGCACGACGCCAGCCCGCGGCTCCCGCAGCCTCTTCGGAAACCGGAAGAAATATTTTCTCCGATTTCGTTGGTTTTGCTTTTTTGTTGTTATTGTTGGGGTTTTTTTTCTTTTCTTCCCTCCTTCTTTCTTCTTTTCGAGGAAGGCCGCCAAAGGAAGGAAGTTTTAAAATTGAGAATAAAAATAAAGTTAAAATTAGATCAAAAATCCTTTGCATTTTTGTTTTCTAGGCGCCCTTATAGGAAGGAGGAAGTATAGAAACGTGGTTAATATACGCTGTGGTAATCCTATTTCTACGTCTAGATCAGATCTCATTGGGGCCTTTGCTGAAGGACATAAATGAGTTGTTCTAATACAATAGATTTCATCCTTCCTACAGGGACTGGCTGACCAGAGGTTTTGTTAAAAGTGAATGCGAATAGATTTCTGCTACAAGTGCAGCATTATTATTATGAGCTGTAAGGTCAGACTATACATTCCGGGTCCCCAAAGCCTATAGACCCTGGGAAAGGCGCGGGATATACCACGTCATTGTACCTGACAGTCTCTTCAATAGACTAATTCAATTATCGCCTGGGGATTCAGTCTTCATTGAAAGCAATAATAGCGGTGTAATTCGTTGGTAAATAGGTATTGGAGGCAGCTCCGCTCGAAACTTTTTCGGGGCACAGGTTTATATCTCTGGGAGTCAAAATCTCTCCTGGTAGCAACGCGGGGAGTGAGGACAGAGGAAGAGATGTTTTTTATGAAGAGGAGGGACGGGCTGCGGAGAGATCTCAGCGCGGCCGGCCGGAGCGGCAGCCGCGCACCCCGGCCCGGGAGGGCAGCGCGGCCGCCCCGCTCCCCCGAGAAGTTCCCGGGGCGCAGGGAATGTTGTGCCCCAGTGTCCTGGTGTAGAGTTATGAATCAATTACCATCCAGGACCACCCCCACCCCAGCCCGGCTCTCAAGTCACGGAGAACTGTAGCAAAGATTTAATTTTATTTACTTCATTGTCTGTCCCCCCTTCCCAAGTGGGAAGGAGAAGAAAACACCCCTCAGAAGTTTCTGAGAGGAGAAGAGAAAACTATCTTTCTTATTCTTAGCGGTATTATTAGTTTGTTTCTTTTCTTACAAGGAAAAAAAAAAAGGAAGAAAGAAAAGAACGAAAAAAAAAGACTAAACAGGAAAGAATGAGGGAAAATGAAAGTGTAGAGAAAAAGGAAAATAAAGAAAATTTGATCAGGAAAAGGAAAAAAAAACAAAAATACAAACAAGGACAATTTTAAAAAATAAAAAGGAGAAAGAGAGAAAGAGAGAAAGAAAGAGAGAAAGAGAGAGACAAAGAAAGAGAGAAAGAGAGAGAGAGAGAAAGAAAGAAAGAGAGAGAGAGAAAGAAAGAAAGAAAACTGAAAAGGTAGAAAAAATAGGAACGTGCATAAAAAACGGGGGAAAAATAGAAGGAAAAATGAAGAAAAGAAGTAAGAGGAAAAAGGGAAAAGGAAACAAAAGGAAGAAAGGGAAAATAAAAGAAAAGGAAAGGGAAAAGATAACATAAGAGAAAACAGCAGAAAAGAGGAAAGAAAAGGCAAGAGAACAGAAAAGAGAAAAAGGGAAAAAGAGAAGAGAAGAGAATAAAAAAGAAAAGAAAAGAAAAGAAAAGAAAAGAAAAGAAAAGAAAAGAAAAGAAAAGAAAAGAAAAGAAAAGAAAAGAAAAGAAAAGAAAAGAAAAGAAAAGAAAAGAAAAGAAAAGAAAAGAAAAGAGAAAAAAAAAAGGAGAGACGAGCTCCCTGCTTTCCAGTGGCCTGGCTGCAAACCCCTTCCCATTTGCTTCTCAAGCCCCCTCCCGCCTCCCACCCACATCTGCAGCCCACCCTACCTCACTGCGAGCAGCACAAGTCACCTGGATCGGCTGTCTTAAAAAGTCCCAGCTCCCGGAGATGTTCCTCGCTAGCTGGCCGGGGGAGGATCCGAGGAGGGCAGCGGCATCCTCTCGCCCGGCGAGCAGCTCCGGCGGCTGCCTCCGGCCCCGGCTGCTCCCTGACAATCTGGTTTAAGTTACGGTGGATGTTTCTGAGCGCTGCTTTACTCCACTTCGGGAAAGATACCCCTGTCCCTTCGCTAAAGACGTTACCAATAGCAGCTCAAAGTTCCGTGGAGGGCTTGGGGTCCGCACCAGCCTCTGCTCTGCCGGACCGGTCCCGGTCCCGGTCCCCGTCCCGGTCCCGCCGTGCTCCTCGTCACCGGCACACCCGGTCGGGCTGGCTCGGACCCGTTTACATTTTAAAATATGTTTTCAATTTCCTCAGCTCTTCCCACCTATGTCTCGTCCTGCTTCCCTCTCGGCTTCGGGAGCCGTGGAGCCCAGGGAAGAGTCGGGAAAACTTTGGCCGCCCGACTCCGCGGGAGGCGGCGGGGCCGGGGCTGGGGCAGCTCCCGCGGGCGGACGGGGGTGTCCTCGCCCGGGTAAGGGGGGGCTCCCTGCCCGGTCAGGGTGGAGGAGCCCCGCGTTGGGAACAACACCCCCGAGGCTTTTCCCAGCTCGAGTGGGTGCAGGGCTGCCTCTTCGTGGTAGTAAAGCTTTTCCCTTCACCGACTTCGGGATATTTGGGTGACAAAGGGGCGCACGCGGGACTGGCTCCCACGCCGCCCACCCGCTGCCTTGCCATGGCTGTAGGGGCAGGGGCTGTCCGCGTCCAGCTCCACACATCCCCGCCGGGTCTCTCAGCCCTTCTGCACTCTCTGCGCGTGTGTTTGCCTGCGAGGGTTTGCGGGTGAATTTGTGCAGCTGGACGCGGGTGCAGCGGGCGTGTGGGGGACTACTCCCTCGCACACACGCGTGTGCAAATCGCTGTAGCTGTTAGCTCAGAGGTTGCACACGGGCACGACCTCCCTCCACCACTACTCCCCGGGGTCCTCTTCTGCCCAAGGGCCGCCCCGAGGGGCTCCTCCTGCCAACCCCGCGCCCGACCCCTGCCCGGGAGCAAAGGGTCCGTCGCCGTGGAAAGTTTGCCCCACTCTTGGCGCGGAAGAATGGTCCCTCACGGGGTCCTCTCCTCGGCTCTCAGGTGCACACCCCTCTCCAAGCGCCGGCCTGCAGGGATGGCCGGGATTCTCCTGCAAAGATCTGGTGTTCTTTAGGTTTTTTACCCCGAGGTCCAAACGACAGCACTGGTGTCGGGGGACAAGAATGTCACCAATTCTCCCCTTCCGGTCAGAAGGCAGCTCGGGGCTTTGGAGGGGAACCGAGCCCCATGCCCCTCTCCACTCACTCTCTCTTCTGCCACTTCACACCCCCACGGCCGGGGCCCGGACCCGGGAGGCGACACCGGGTGGGAGGGTCCCAGCCTGCCCCGGGCCGGTGTGCAGGCACCGGGGAAGTTGAGAGGGGGAGAAAGGGGAGGGGGGAGTGGGGGGAAGAGAATCCTTTGTGTTTTTGTCATCCTTTGTTCCGGAACTAACTTGACCAGTGTGGCTGGGAAGCAGCACCATTTCGATTGGAAAAAGCAGAGGAGAGGGGGGCTCTTTTGATCCTCATCGGGGAAATGATGTTCGGGGAGGTGGTTGGAGGCTCTGACACCGGCGCTGGGCTCTCTCTGCGGCGGCTCACAGCGAAATTTCGTTGAAGGCACTGTTTCTGCCTTGCCTGGGAACTTTCGGCTTTAATTATCCGTGTGGCTCCTACGAGCTAGGCTTACTCCTCTCTGCTCATCCGTTCCCAGGGAGAGAAAACAGTGTGTGTAGTGCTAAAATGCAGCAAGACAAAATAATCAGCTTTAAAAGTACGTGTTGGCTTGGGGGTGGGGGACAGGGAAAGGGGCAGAGAGTAAAGCAAAATAAGTCTATTGCCTGGAGAAACGATGCAATGTTACTGCTGCCCAGTGGCAGTAACCGGAATTGGGTCATTTTAGGGACAAACGCCAGCAAAATTCAAGTCACGTCCACTTTTGATATAAGGATGTGTCCTCTTTAAAAATTGTTATGCAAAAGACTCTCGTGCGTGATCTTCTTGCGATAAAAAGCAGCAAGCCAAATATTGGAGCCCGAGTCAATAATGTATGAACAGATTAAGCAACCTTTCTCCCAAGCAATTATTTCAGCAATTGAAAACCTCGCTCGCTCCAAATTTCAATAATAATAATAATAACAATAATAGCAAAAGTAAATAAAGCCCAGCGCAAGTGAGATGGTCTCCGGCTCCTTGGCCCTTGCTCGGGAAAAGTGGGTGGAATTTTTTTTTTCCCAGCCGGGAAGGGTAGCCGAGAAGGTATTTAAACCAGTAGCAGCTTGAAAATCACAACAATTCATAATAATCTACGGATCGCGGGAGTAAACAGGCATATCGCTGGGCCACCGGCCTGCGGGGTTTATTTGTCTTTAAAGCTCGGGGTAAATTAAGTTTCCGGCTGTGTAATTCCAACAAAAGGTGATAGAAAACGCACTGGGGGAGTAATAGATGGTGGCACCGGGGATCAGAGGGGGGAATGGGTTTAATGCTGATTTATGTGCCGAGGGCCGGGGCGCGCCGCCGCCGCCGCGGGAGCAACGCGAGCAGCTCCGCGGGTACGGGGGCTCCGCGGGGGTGGCCGGGCCGAGCGGGGCCCCGGGCACGGCCCGGAGCAGCGGCTTGTGGAGGAGCCGATGCCGGGAGGCGGCTTGGCCCGGCACTCCCCGGGAGGGAGACTGCTGCCCTGCGTGGGGAGGGACACGGGTCCCTCCCGGCCGAGATCGCCCGGAGATCACGAGGGGAAAATAAATTCAGCCGCAAGAGGAGGGCCGCTGGTGCGGCCAGGGGGTCTGGCAGCAGGGATACGGGGGCAGAAGGCAGAGATCTGAGATGGGTTTCCCCGAGCATCCTTGTGGCTAAAGTCGCCGCAAAACTTCGAGAGAGGAATTTCCGCACTTTTTTACACTTCACGTCCTCTGCCCGCGCTGCCGGCCATGCAGCAGGCAGATTGCCTTTGCCAGCCTCTCTCTGGCTCCACCACAAAAACCTGCCCTCGTCTACACCGGTTCCGATCTTCGTCTTGAATTTGGTCGATGGTGCAGTGGCAATAACCAGCCATTCGTTTCGGTTGCAAAAGCAGAGAGCAAGTCAAAAACAAGGAAATTGAACTTTCTGGAGACAGGCTGGTGTAGGCTGGAGTTTCCCCCCTTTAGGGGAAATAGTGACCAGGTTTCAAGTGAGGGATGGGACTTTGGACCCGTTTAGGGGCTGTGTGAGAGAAAGATGAAAATATTATTTGGGAACGATTCCTCACAGTGCATTTTAGTGAAGAGGTCGTGTGAGAGCACCAAGATGTTGGAGCACCCAGCCTCACTGACCTGCTACAGCTGCGGCCCTTTTCCAAGATATGCCAGAGTACAATAGAAATACTTGCTAGCATGGCACTTCACCTGCACACCCAGCCCTGCAGCCAAATCCCACGTCCCTCTCCAGACAGCAGCCTTACATTCCTGAGCTAGACAAATGATGAAAAAGTTCCAGTTACCGTCTAATGAAAGGCCTCCATCTCCCTTCCCCCAGAGGTTTCCGATGCACGTATAATTAGCTCTCAATATTTCATGAATATGGGGTTTTACTAATTCCTTTTCACTCAGGAGATTTCGCATTCGCCGTTTTACCCTCTCTGTCATTTTGCACAAAGCCGTGGCTGTGGGAAGGGTGGTTGCGGGTTAGGGTGGGTTCTTTTAGCTGGATACATAACATCCTTCAGTCGCCTGAGGCCTCAGCCCAGACATCATGGGAGACACAGATCTCAAATGAAGGACCACAGCTTTTTTTTTAATGCAGGAAATTAAACGTGCTCTGGGATTTTGGTCCTTTGGGGCAAGCATTTTTTGGCATGGGTAGCAATTCAGGAACATGTCTTCTGCCTCTGAGTTACAGCATGTTTTGGAGGGAAATTGGTACTTTCTGACCAAAAAAAGCAGTCATCTCAGACAAACCAGGAGGCAGAAGTCAAGTTAAATGTCATCAAGAAATGTCCCACTAAATCTTAGTGATCTTCCACAATAACAGCTTCAAATTGTCGGAATACTACACAATTGTATTAGTAAGGACAACTCCAAGTTCCCACTTTGTGTAATGAAGGGGAAGACCTTGCCAGCACCATCTTTATTTTTTTTTCTTTTTCATGTAATCGTGCCACAGATATTGACTACATCTCGTTTTTCTCATCGTGCTCTGTCCAAATGTATGTGCCTCAAGTAAAGTGATGTAATGATAGTACAGTGCTGGGGGAGTTTTCCTAAACACACTCCAAGAACCAAGTTTGGTCCTCCAATTCAAGCAGATTTAGACTAATGGACTTTTCACCACATCCCTCAGTGCTGAATACTGGCATTTGCAATGCAGTGGGTGAGTTTCTGTAAAGGCAACCCCCAACCAGAAACAGCTCATTAAAAATCCCATTATCCCCATAACTCGCTTATTATTAGTTTAAATGACTGTCTTACGATTTGTAAGGGGGAAAACAAATCCTAAAACAAATAATACTTATAATCACTGAGCCTGGTGGGCAATGGATTTTATTTGCCACACATTTTTAGTTGCATGTTAAAGAGGTTTTCCAGTTTACAATAATTGCTGTCTCTCTATGTGGTCCATTGAAGGATAGCTTTGTTTTCTCACATTAAACTTTGTGAGTCACTAGTTACTGTGCTTTGCCTATTTCTTAATAACAACTTTACACTTACATGAGCCTTTTCCACCCTGCAATTCTCTAGCTGTTTACTAGGGAGCCAAGAGGAGCTGGTGAAAGGGAGAGGAGTCCCCTGAGTGACTGACATGGATGCAGGATCAGAACCTGCAGGCATTCTGCTGAGCTCTGAGTCACGTTCAACAGGATTTTTCCCTGTGTCAGAGACAGAGGGTTCATTCCCATAATGTCTGTCTGTGGGTGTGCCGCAGTGGGATTTTTCCTGTACTCACCAATCCCCAGGGGTGACGGTGCAGGTAGTGAAATGCCACAGGAGTTGGCAAGTTTGGAGGTTGTAAACCCAGGCCAATGCTGCCTACAGGAAACATCTCAGAAGCTGGAAGTGTCTCCTTTGGCTCTCTGGGGAGTGACCTGCAGCAGAAGCAGGACCCTAAGGGAGAAATGGGTTATTCATCACTGCTCTGGGCTGAGACAGCCTGTGCTGAGATGCCATCAGCTGCAGGCTCTGCTGCAAGGGATCCAAAGCCATGCAGACACTGCTCTGGTGTGCAAGAAACACGTGGCAGAAGGGCTCCCAGAGAGGACTGCCCCCATTTTTACTGTTTTCTACTGCACTGTGATTATTCTTTAATCTGGTTTCCAGAGTGCACTCTTTGCTGTTTGTCCTACGACTTCAGAAATCAATGCAGTTTTTGGTCCAACAGTGATTTACAGATCCACAGTTCTCATCTATGCATTCAAGAAGCACAATGTGTGCAACCTCATGGGCCTAATTCTCTCCTAGAGTAAACTGTTGCAGAGAGGGACCTTCAGCAAGCAGGGCTGTCCCTGCCCTGCTGCTCCCAGTACAGGCTCAGAGCAGCACACACACCAGGGCTCAGGACTCGCTGCAGTTGGAAACAGCCCAGCCCCTTTCCTGGGGTTATTAATGCCTTTTTTTTGTCCAAATGCTGGTTTCCAGAGACATCTTGTGGCTCTCACCAGCTATCACAGCTGAGCTGCTCCACATCCCAGCACACTGCTCTTCCTGCAGGGTTGGACAGCCAAAAGCCGCCTCCCAGGCTGCTTGCTGTTTGCACCCAGAGTGAGGTTTATTTTATGTTTAGCCCTCAATGTGTATTTTCAGCATTGTGTGACTGCCTCTCACATACAGCTCAGGCTAGATTATGGGTGTAAGCACCAGAGTCACAGGAGAGAAGATCTCTGCAGAGGTGCCAGTGGTGGGAGAGCCCTCCCAGAGTGGTGTTGCTGCAGGAGATCAGTGTTTTCTCCCAGTGCAGCACCCAGTACTGGTTCCTCAGCAGCTAATGAAGCCCGGTGTTGTTTGTTTGCTGGGTTTGGGGGAGGGGGGGGGGGTTTCATTATTTTGTTTGATGACAATGCTGCAAAGAGAAATAAAAAGCAAAAGCACTTTCGTGAGAGGCAGGAGAAGGGTAGTGTTGGTGCATGACAGAAGCTGGGGGATGGTTTGGATCCCTGTGCACTGCAAGCAGGAGGACCCTCTCCAGCCTTTGCAGCAGAGATTTCCAGGGGCAGTTTCTCAGCTGAAGTAGGAGAGATGAACCCCACTGGGGCGTGAAAGACGATATTTTTTGGAAAAGGAGTGGTAGGAGGCAAATAGTGAGGATTGAACCCTATGACCATGTAGGTCCTATCCATCCACATGCTGACTGCACAGATGGTGATGTGAAAGCACAGACTGCAGCGAACAAGGGATGTTGGGCTTTTAAAATCTTTACAAAAGTAATGAATTAGCAGTAATTATTCAGAAGATAAAGAAAGGTCATTTATACCACCCAGTGTCAGCAGATTTCTTCTTTTAAACCTCTTGTTTAGACAACAAGCCCATCATTTTGTCTACCGGGGTGACTTGTTCCAGCAAGCATGGGCAGCCCTGCGCCCCTGAGCACATTCAGTGCTGCCAGCCAGCTCCTCACTCATGGCCACAGAGCACAGGTGAGAGCAGCCGGGTTCAGGCAAGGAGACGAAGGCTGTTCCTCATGCCTCAGGCACACAAGGGCTGTTGTGGTGCCACACTACGCAGGATCTGCCTGTCCAACACCCAGTTAATCCTCCTCCCTTTCCATGGGGAGATAGCAGCTACAGCCAGGGGTCTGGGCCAGCAGATTGCTTGTCTCCAGCCAGCCAGGGATTCCCTTCCGACTGCACAAAGAAAGCTTCATAGATGAGGGTGATTTCAAATGTGTATCCCATAGTCACAGTGACTCTTGCTGGGTCCAAGCCATCTATGCAATCTATACTTTCCCACTGGTGTATAATTTTCTTGGCACTTTCCTTGCAACAGGTGGACTGCAAAATAAGGAAACATAATGTGACTGCTTCGCTCTTGACTAAGAAGGAAGATTTACTGCAGAAGACACATTGCTTACAGTTTTATGGAGATTTCTTATCTAAAGCCCCTATGGCGGGGGGCCACAATGTTGAGAAAGTCTCAGAACATCCAAAAAATATTTTCAAGCAGGAAAGGAGCCAAGTTACCATGTCTGTGCACAACTTCAGGACGCTGGGCTGGGAACCGTACCCGAGATCACATGGTGCTCTAACCCCACTGTGCCTGTCTGGTGTCCAAGGAACCTTGTGTAATTCATCCAGCCCTGGAGGAGAGAAGACACAGCAAATGAAAAATTACTTCCCAAGTGCCCAGGACAATGTGTTGGCTGTGCTGACTCAGACAGCTTGCTGTGCTCTGTCCTTGAGCTAATCATCAGTGTCTCCATCCAAGAGGTGGCCAAGCCCATAACTCAGCCTCTCACACCCACGAGAGGCCAGGACACAGATCCCTGGTGTGACCAGGTCCACATCAGCTATGGTAATGTCTCCTGGCCTCTTACAGATGTAAGCCACCCCGTGAAGAAGACAGGAAAGCTTCTGTCGCTGCGTTACTGCTTGAGGTGGTTTTCCTGCATGGGTTTGTAGTTTGGTGCAGTGCCCACAGTGAGAACCAGCCCCTCCATCACAGACACTGCTAAGCAACAAGCATGTAATGAGTTACAACCACTAAACAGCAAGGCAACACTAATAAATCTGAATCTGAAAGCTGATAAACTGTAAAAGACAACATAAAATATGATGCATGGGTTGGTGTTGAGAGTCCAAGCCTCTGATCTCTTCCCACGGGTGCAAATTCTGGCTGATTTTTACTGATGGAGCTCAAAGTGGGCCAGCTGCTCACACCCAGGCTAAAGCCGGCCTCAGGACTCTTATCTGTGTAATTCCTGGTTATTAATAACTTTTATAGCTGGTACGTGGGACTGAATGGTGTGTGCTTTTTCAGTGAGGATAAACCATTCAATCACGTAAAGCATCGCCTAAGAGATGTTGCTAGATGAATCATTTAGGTTGATTGAGGGCTGTGTAAGTGATATATTAAAGATGTGCCAAGCAACATTCCTTGATGGGGAAAATTATGTGTTTTCTGGCAGATTCATAAGCTGAGGAATTCATCTGTGGGTTGTTAAGGAGATGATTGTCTGGTATGTCTGTGTATACATGGGAGCGGGAATACCAGTCAGTCCATTTTAATAGACACCCAAAATAATCTTGGTTTGCTGAAATGAAACTGTCAGCCCAGTCTGATACTGGGTAAACTTTTGACTCATCAAATCAAAGTGATTCTTCCTGTAACTCTTATGCCAAGGAAGAATTTGGTCCATGGGTTTCAGAGACAGTATCTGTGTGGGACATGACCAGCAGAGTGGACTCAGTGAATGTTGTTCCCTTTTAATGTCAAGAGAATTGCTTGCTAGGACCACTGAAAGGATGGCTAAATATTTCTGTAAGTCTAGCAAACTTTAGAATGATGTGAAAATTGCAGCAGTTATCAAAACCAATTTGATTCCTCTTATTTTGACCCATACATTAAAAAAAATCCTAGCAAGAATACTCTTTCATTTAAGGTGGTCCATGCTGGGACTTAAAACTGACTTAACTAGGAGGAAAAATTAGTTTTAACCCCACAAGAAATTTTTGGTGCCTATGATGCCATCCCAGGGCACACCATAACGCCTCCAGTTCCACTACCACTCTTTTGGGAAGGTGTCCATCTGGGTTGGCAGGGCTGGGCACAGGGTCTGGCTGGGGGCAATGTTCAGCCTTTCACTGCCACCAAAAGAGAATCTTCCCTGAACTGGTGTCTGTTTGCCATTCACCAACACTCACATCAAGGAGAAAGGAGAAAAACATGATCAGAGAATATATTTTGCAATATCTACATATTTTAAATGTTTTTGTCTTTTCATTTTTCTGAAAATCCAGTGTGTATCCCAGCCCCTAAAACTCCCACACTGTCTCCTTTCAGCTGGAGTTCTGTATGGTCTTAGTTAGGATTGCCATTCAGTTCTTCAGGCTTTTAAAATTTTGCTGCAGTTTATGCAGTTTATGCAAATCTATGTCTCTAAATCTGAATTTCACATTAGAAACATGAAGACAGCACTGCAAATAGCAGCGTGCTATACAATCTGAACTTTGCATCATCACTTTCAAACCAGAGTTATTTATTGTCTCATGATCTCTTTTGTAGAATTTCCTAGTTTACAGTTTGTACTCTTCCATGCCTTCATTACATACCGTAATTTTATCATCCTCCAGTGAAGGGTTTTAAATCATTCCTTAGTTTTCGTCCTGCATAGTCCATCCAAGATCACACAGCACTTCTCTGCAAGCCTCCTCCTATCAGTTGAAGAAGTATGGGAAACCCCATTCTGGCATGTTTCTCCCTAGTATTTGGCTTCCCTGGTTTACTCCGCCTCTGCCCAATGTGCAGCCAGTGATGGAAGGGGCTCTCCTCTGCTCTGGCTCTGAGAACACTGTTCTCCACGGAGAGGAGAGAGACAATAATTAATAATATTAACTGTATGTCATGGACAAAACTAGCTTCTGAAGAGCCCAGAGAGCTTGCAGATGGGGAGCTTATGGTCGCATCAATCAGCTGAACAAGCAAATGAGAGAGGCAGGCCCTTAAGCCCATTTACTCAGCGGCTTGGTGCAGCACAGAACTCAAGTACTTTGTCTCTCTGTGTGCTTTATAAGGTTATTGTGGCCATTACATATCTCACCTTCACATTACCCATTATGGCTTTGAGAGATGTTTAAAGTGAACTTCAAAGAAAGCTTAGAGTTGCTTAATGCTGTGGAGGGAACTTTAATATCCAGTAGCTCAGGCAAAGTTTGATCCACAGGGAAGCATGTTCAGTTACAACTCCCAGAGTGGGCTGCAGACCTTTTGCCTTGGCCTGCCAGGGTGAGCATGGCCAGATACTCTTCTGATGGGAAAACAAATCCTGGTATAAATGCAGCCTTGGCCACTGAAGGAATGTTTTTCTGGCTTGTACTATCAAGAGGATGCAAAGTGCAGGTAACATTAGGTCAGCCTGGGCAGAGGGCTCTGCCAACCTCAGGTGGACAAGACTTAGGTGATGGCTATTTCTTTATGGTAGTATAAGGATTAATATACTGATTAAAGGCTTCATGTCTAAAAGGCTATGACTACCTGAATAGCTTCCCAAGCAATACTTGGTGCTTTTCCACCATTATGAGGGTGACGATGCTGAGACCCTCTCCCCACACCTCTCTTCTCAGCAGAATATAGACCAAAGAACACTCAAGTTCAATTAAACGTATCAACTGTCCAGTAAAGAAACTAGTTGTACACTCTCAGCTAGTCTCCAAGGAGCCTGGCCTCCTCAGCTGGCTGAACCAGATAATATCTTTCAGCTACTTGTTGGGAGCACACATTCCTTGGGAAAGCTATGATAAACCCGGCGCTTAACAAGGCTCACAAACCAACTAAACAGCTGTGGGAGACATTTGGTGCATTCGACAGTAAAGACAGGAATGCTTTGAAGACCGGGCTTGTAAGGCAGAGCTCTGTCAACCAGCTCCGGAGCAGCCCGGCGAGCGGCTGGGGCGTACGGAGCGAGCTCAGCCTTTATGACTCCGCAGCCCGGCAACTGCCCTCCCGGCCGGCGTGGCCGTGATTTATCCACCCCACACCCCCGGGCTGCTTTGCTGTTCTCGCTCCCTGCATTTTCCAGGGCTCTGTTTCACATTAACTCATCAGCAGGTTGCGAAGTTAGCAAGCCTGGAGAAAAGCTTTTTAAGAGAGACCCCGCAGACAGTCATCTCTTCGCCACAGAAGGGAGCAGGAGGGAGGAGGTTGCCTCCTGCTCCTTCCAGCCATCAGCTCCTCCGTTAAGCAGATGTGAATAGGCTTCACTCCTTGGCACATGAGGAAGAAGTGCAAGAGAGAAAGAGACTCTGAGCTAGTCAGAGTCACCCATGGCTTTATACTTTTATAAATTGTTCCTCTTATTCGGAGAGTGCCGGAGAGCACTGGAGACAATGCAGCCCTGGGGGTACCAGGCATCTGCCTGGATCTGTTATAGCCAGTGTGTGCAGAAATACCCTTTTTTTTTTTTTTACAAGATACAATTTTGTGCCACTTTCCCTCAAAAAAGGGCTGAAGTTGTTTCATCACAATACAGGGAAGGAAGATGCTGGGTTCCCACCCATGTTTCCACCTTGCCCAGTTTCCCCTTTTCCCAGGAGGTGCTGAGTATTTTCTGTACCCTTGGTCGTGGGGCATATGCCAGGGAGGTCACAGCATTGAACCCGGGAATAGAGAGGTCTGGTTCAAGTTATCTTTATAAAGATGCTCTCAGAGCCTGAAGAATATCCAGATCTTTGGATAGAAAAAAAGTTGAGTTTACTCTGAGTTGTTACCCCTAAAAGGAGATCATAGAATCATAGAACTACTTGAGTTGGAAAGTACCTTTTAAAAGTCATCTAGTCCAACACCTCGGCAATGAGCAGGGACATCTTCAACTAGATCAGGTTGCTCAGAGCCCCATCCAACTCGGCCTTGAACGTTTCCAGGCACAGGACATCCATCACCTCTCTAGGAACACTTTCACCTTATTACAGATTATGGATTATTTCACAGAGCCAATCAGAGAGTCACTGTGATTTAGAAATATCTGTTTTTTCTTGAAGACCAGTGTCTACTCACAGCGCTAACTGAGGACCCACAAATGGCTACATTTCTTTTGCTTGCAAAATATGCTCTCAATAAAGCCCACACCACCTCTGATATCCTTTCTTGCATAAGCAGCAAAGGAGAAGGTACTGGCTAGCTGTGTAACACCTCTGTGAAATCCTTAGTCATATTTTGAATTTTCATGGTAGATATTTAGGTATCAGAACCAAGGGTTTCATCTTTCGGAAAGGAAAGATTTAAGCAACACCACCCACACAAAAAAAAAAAAAAAAAATCAAAAAACCGTTCCTCGTCTATCCAGGACTTTTACCACACCTTTTAGCGCCTGCCTAGAAGAAGAGGCAGAGCACACGCTTGTGTATGTCTTTGCAACGAATGCTTAGCCAGGGCTTGAGGGGAGCTCGAACTGCAGCCGGTGGCCGGGTGTCCCCGCAGCCCGGGGAGAGGCTCCGGCGCGCACCACAAGGTGGGGATGCTGCAATGCTGAATGGCAGCGGCTCCGGGCCGGGCAGCGCCCAGCTAATCACATCCATCTCTGTCTAAGATGGAGATTCTAACAGCCAAAAGCCAATATTAGGTAAGGTAAGGTATACTAAGCAAGGTATACTTAGCCCTGCAGAGCTTGCTTCACATCCCAACAAGCTACCCCACATGGTATCTCCTACATAATCCAGCATTAAAGGCTTTAGAAAATGTCGGTGCAAGTGCAGTTTGGTCGTGGGGTCCCCAGAGTCTTTTCTACGACCTGGAGAGCCAGCACCGACGCTGCTCCTGAGCGGGGGTGAGCCTGCAAGACACAGCAATTCTGTGCAGAGAGGGGAAATCTGATGTGCCTCTTTTTCTTTTTTTCATGCAAGAGCAAGGTGACACCACCGTCAGAGAATGGTGATGGATTTCAAGTAATTAAGGGAGCCTATTCCTCTGGAGACTCAGCTGTGCTGGAAAACTCAGTGCTCTGTGCTCCCACTCAGTATTACTTGTTTTCCAGAGGCAGATGCCACGGTGAGAGCAATTCCTGCACAGACGCAGTGGATGACAGCTCCTTAAAAACTTTAAGAGACAAGTCTTAGAGCCCTGCCTTGCAGGGCAGTGTGCACTCAGTGGGCAACTCAGAGGCATTTCTCTCCTGCACATTGACCACCTCTTCCTGCCCTGAAACTCCCACTGCCAGGGGTGCCGGAAAAGAGTGGCAGGCTCAGGGCTGTGCCTGTGAGTTCCCCTGACAGCGCTGGCCACCCTGCTCTGCCACACCCCACAGGCATCATAGGCTCCTGAACGTTTCAGGCTGGGCAAGAGTGATCCTTCCCACCAGCTGGGAACGGGACATCTGGCATAATGAATATGGGCAAACAATAGCTGTGGTACTTCTTGGAGTTAGCAAAGTAATCGACTGACTAGAAAAGAGAACTGGGAACCTGATTACAGTCTTCAAATATGCGAGAGGTTATTATGAAGAGGGCAGCAGTCAACTGCTCTCCATAGCTACCAAGGGGAGGACAAAAAGGAATGAGCTGAATGTTTAGCAACAGAGCTTCATAGTAGGCATTTGGGAGAAAAATACATCCTTTCTAACTGCGAAGGTAATTACACATCAGGACAGGTTATCCATGGAGGGCTGGGAGTCTCTGTGTTTTAGGAGCATAAACATACATCAGGAATAATCTTGAGACCCTCGCAGGCCAATGTTTTTTCTTTCGTGCTTATAACACTTCCTTCCTGAAGGTCTTGCTTTCATAGCCCCAGGGATGAAGCTCGGCAGAGAGATTCTCTGTGTCTGGGGAGGCTTTTCCCTAGTCATCACCCATCTAGATATGGTTCTTGGAGCTTTTCTCACACCAATAGAGGTAGATCAGCCTCGTCATTCAATCCTATTAGTTATTACATTGCTCTAACCCTTTCCTGTTTTGCTTCCCAGGAGCCCCCTCTGCTCTAAACATCCCGGCTTCTTGTCCCTCTGCCTGCAGAAGCAGTCTCGAGTTTTATCTGAAGTGTTTTATCTCTGTGCACAGCTCCCTCTTGCTTGACTAGGAGCAGGTGGGGGAAAGCCCTGTCTTGGTTATGTCTCAGTGAGGCCAGCAAAGACTTTGCACAACACGGAGCATGGCCTTTTCTAAAGCCTCAGTTCATCAGCAGCCTTGGAACCTCAGAAAAGATGTGTGGGTAAACATGATCCCACAGCTCTGCTTAACCAACTGATTTAATTTCAGTATTAAAGCAGGGAAAACACTCCTCAAATCAGGGCTTCATGGAGCAGCTGGGTACCCCAGAGTCATGGGGACAGCAGCACCCTTGGGCAACTGGTCTGGGACTGCTTGGTCAGAGGAAGTAGACGGCAAATGCCAGCATGAGTCATTGAATAAAGGAAATATGCCAAGAAACAGCAAATGCCTGGGAGTCACATCCAGTCATTTCAGGGAATCCTTGAGCAGAGAATGGCTGGAGGCTCAGAAAATGGTTGGGAAACATCATAAATATGTTCTTATATCCCTTTCTTCTGCTCCTTCCTAAGCATTCCTCTTTTTTGACAAACCTCAAGCAGGGCAGTGGGCTAAGTAAGGGTTTGGACCATTTGAGCCAATGTGTTCACTCATATTCTGCAGTCAAAGGAGGGGATGAATAGGACTGAAGAGGGCTTAGAAAATTACAGGATTTGTTCCTCTAAATGAGTAGGTTTTCTTCCCATAGCTCCTGGTGAGAAGTGGGTGTTTCAACCTTCTGACCGCTCACTATCTTTGGTTAGTTGTCTTTCAGGGACTCTAGGACATGGTCCTCAGATTCACAGGCTGAAGCCTGCAGGAAAAGAAAGTGGATGAGTTCTGCAATAATTTACTACTGTCCCTGGCCATTTTTAACCCTGTTGAAGAGCTGGCAGCTGATATTTGACAGAAGAGGAAGGCAGTGCTCTGCTGAGAGGAAGCAAGTGGAGTTACAGCCTGGCCACAGCAAGAACGAGTGAATCGAATGGGAACAGCGAGGAAAGGTCATGAATATTTTCACAGGGACCAATTGTCCATGGTTTTGGGCATTTTACTTTCGGAACATGATAGAAAAGTCACACTCAAGCAGCAAGGAAGAAATTCAGTTCTACATGCAATTTTATCTCTGCATAGCTGAGGAGGTGAAGGGGCTCATCTGTGGCTGCTTTATCTTTGGGACTGTCCATCCCCAGACGAAGCATCGTGTGCAGCAGTTTATTCTTTATCTCTCTATTGTTTCTCTCACTTGTGTGGTATGAAACAGAACAGTCAAGGATGGAATTAATGTCATTGGCAGGAGCTGGAATTTCTTTGCCATACTGCTGTAAAGCCATCCCAGGCAATTTATATAGATCAGAAAATCAAATGTGCTTTTTCAGCTGAAATTTCTGCCAAGGAGGGGATCCCACGAGCTCATCCAAAGAAAGGACAGGTTGGGGAGCACTGACAGACCTAGCTCCACCTGCCTGGAAGTATTCCCATCCCTGGGAAGTCTTTTCCTACCCAAGGCCAGGTATTGCCATGAGTGGCTACAATGCTGCAGCTCATCACCCCCAGAGACCTGGGGCTTGTGCAGACCCAAACAGTTTGGTTTTTCCCCAGCCCTGGGGCTATCCCACTGTTAGCAAATCTCTGAGGAGACCTGATAGGAGAGGTAGGACTTTGCTGAGGGCAGAACAAACCTGCCTGTGCAGTGGCTGCTGCAGGGATCTTGTCATTATTATAGAAGCTCAGTTATTGCTCCCTTGCTTAGAGCTGCCACGTGGATGTTTTATTGCCAAGTGCACAGAAAATCAATAATGGAAATGTGTCAGCACTGCCCATCAGTGCAAAGCAGAACATAAATTGGTGGGACTTCCTTGCAGCTGGGCTGACCAAGAAACCAGAGGGCACATGGTGGGTTTGCTGGGCTTCCTTGTTGTGTGCAGGCAGCACGAGAAGGTGGGTGAGTATAACCGCCACCTCCACTGCAAAAACACTGCTCAAAAAATCGTCATTTTGACTAAAAATGTCCACCATACCCCTATGCCAAACATGGCCAGGTCCACCTTGGCTTTGTGGCTTCAAGCAGGGAAAATCCAAGCCCTTGGATGTTTCCATCCTCCATGTTGAGGTGTCCCACCCTGGGCTGGAGGTGCATCAGGAAAAAGCCACAGCTTCAAGCCATAAACCCAGAGCAAATCGCAGCACGGCTGCTGTGTGTACATGAGCAGGCTGAGCACTTCACAGAGAAAGAGATAAACAGCTGGTGGAAAACAGTGGCAAGGTCAGCTCTCCTTCAGCTCAGAGTGGGACAGAGCTAAGCCACAGTTAGAGACTGCTCTGGCCAGGGCTTGGAAAAATGTCTGGGTTTAACATGGGCCTATGTCTGAGTTTGACCAAAAAGGATATGAAATGGCAAGTCTTGACTTTGCATCAAGGTAAACATTTGAAAACAAGCCCAAGTTGTCACCTATGGCCAAAAGTTGTTACTGGTGTTTAGAGAGCATAATTCATAGGGGAGGATTGCAATGGATGCAATGGATTCACCTGGTCTTGGTTCTGTTTTATGAGACAGCTTCAAGAAGACAAAAAATTTCTTCAACAATCCTACTAGTTTATTTTCATTTCTCATCATCCTAGCACACAGATTTGTAGTAAGGAGGTCTTCATGTCCCTGCAGATTTGGAAACCTGAGTGATGGACTTCCCCAGGGAAACATCATTCCAGAGCAGCTGCTGCACTGGGAGCCTGGAGAGGTGTCCTGTGCTCCCAGCTCACCCCTCAGATACTCACCAAGACTTCATATAACTTTTGTCTCTGGCACTGATGGATGTGAAGGAGCACAGAATGAAAACAGCTTTTAATTGCTCCCAACAGCAAAGGGCTGCCAAGCAGCTCAGAGGAGCCACTTACCCAGAGGTGGCACAGCCAGGTGCCACACCCACCCCACACCTCAAAAAGAGAACTGCCACCGGGAAAAGAAACTGTGTTTTCTGGTTTTTTCCTTCTTCTTCTTCTTACTTCTCAGTATCATTTTTCTGACAGATCCCAAAAACTTTAGCAAAGGCCACACCAATGACCTCTGCTCATCTCAGCTCTTTTTCTTCCTCATATGGGGCTCAGGAAGCATTCACAGAGGCTTTTGTCCTCCATCAAAACCTTTAGCAGCTAAACAAGGAGAGAGATACGAATATAAACAAAATGGAATTTTTACTTGGTTCTTTGCATCCTAAATCCGCAGCCCTAGTAGAAATGTTTTTCTCCTATCGCCTTATTGATTATCCATGGAGGACTGAGGGATGCCCAAACCTGAGCCCCACTCACCTGGTCAGCATCTGATGCTTGCTGTCCAGTGACGGACAGAAATTCCCATGAGACAGACTTTGGTGTTAGAAATCGAACAGGACTTGCTTTTTCCCTGCAGAAAATTGGATTATAAGCTCTATCCCTCCAAAGCCAGATTTTTCAAGATGGCCTGTAAAGGTGCATCTTCATCCATGGGCCTCTTCGTGCCCTTTGCACTGAACTAAAATGTGTTCCAAGGTTTTCAATTCTCATTCTCATATTTTGAGGCAAGAAGAGTCTTGGCAGGGCAGGCAGTATAAAAAACATAAGTGTATTAATGAAGAGTGGGAGGGAAGGTCATTCGCCTGTTATTTGTAGCACAATACCTGATAAGAGGTCATCAGTCATTCAAAACCACTGAATGACTTTAATTAAAACTTGATCTTTCAGAGCTGGGAACAATCTGCTGAACAGACTTTCAGGGCAAAAAGACAGAGAGAGGGAGGGAAGGGGAGTGGGAGTTGACCAAAATGACAATAAGCTTAATTAAAGCCAGGAGGAACACTGGCAAAATCTCAAATTTCTGGGCTCCCCGGTTGGGTTTTCATCCTGGTGCTCCAGACCTGCACCTTCCCTGGGTCTGCCTGGAACAACCATGACTCGGGGTACTACAGGCTTGGGAGGCACATTCCTGGGCTCTCCCCTGTAGCACTGGGTGATTCAGCAGTCTGTACAAGACACATTTTTTTTCCTCCTCCAAATACTCCGCATTTTACAAAAATAAGTGTATTTTAAAATATTATTTTGTATTTTTATATTTTCTGCTCTGTCCTCAGCCCAGGACAGAGATGGGAGGTATAATTGAGCCTTTCACTGGGAAAAATAAATGCAGAACGGTCCTGTGTGCCTGAGATGCACAAGACCAGATTTGTCAGAGGTGTTGACGTTTCCCAGCATTTTTCCCCTCACAGTCCACTGGTGATAATAAAGCTGATAATAGTCCTGCTGGTGGTAATTCAGCAGCTGGTCCTCCCTGCTCTGCTCCAGGATGGCTACAGGGAAGAGCTGGAGTGGAGAAAACAGGGCAGCTGGTGCTTTTAAGGGAAACATCTTACCAAGAACTATAACCAAACTTGTATTTAAAGAGAAGGAAATCAGCCTGTGAAAGGAAGAAGACAATTCTGCACCCTTAAGGGTAAAACTAGGTCTTCCCCATTGCAGCTTCTCTCACCAGGGTTGCGTCTCCAGCACCTCTCTGCTTGCGCTGGGATGCTGAGGCATGTTGATATATGTGCTCTGAACAGCTGCGAGGCAGACACAGCCACGCCAGACTGTGAGAATAAAGGAGGGGGCTTGTCCCCTGCTATTTGGTATATGCAACATATCATAATTAAGTAATGTGAGCTTGCTGCCAGCCTGGGGCACTGCCACAGGACAGGGATGTTTTTATTTCTTAGGACAGGAGAAATCTCTACATGGGCTTTTTAAAATATTTCTCCTTTTTTTTTTTCATTTTGCTGTGTGACAAATGAACCAAAGGCCCTTATTGGTACACTGAGAACTTGAACTTTGAGGGGAGGCTACAAAACACAACACTGACCATGAGCTGCTGATTGTTGTCTCCTTCCCATGATGGGTCACTGCTGGAGATCTTTCCAGGGATATTATTCACATGCCAAAAAGCGTTAGGACTTACCCTTGCTGAGGGCTTTATCTATGACAAACCAGACAAAAGACCCCATCTCTTGCCACACTGCCTGTATTGGTACCGGGGGTCAGAGCTGAGAGACAAGGACAGTGTGGGTTTTCCCTCCTGCCTCCAGCTGCTGAGGCTCACTCCCCAGCTAGAGGATCCCCATGCAGACCACCAAGGAAGAGCTTGTTGGCATGACAAATCACCTCCTGGTAAGGCCATGCTACTGAAGGCATCTCATCAGGCCTTTGCATGTACCAATTGATGGTTTTCTTGCCAGCAGAGCTATATCATCTCTACTGACAATGTTGCTAGGCTGACAAAACACTATCTAAAACAAAAGTTTTCTTGGCTCGGCTTTCCGTGAGGAGGTGCAGTGATTTTCTCTCCCCAGCCAGCATGCCTCCACCAGAAACACACTGCACTATAGACCAAGCCCTACTGCTATTGCAAAAGGCAGCCAACTTAGACCAGTGCCTAAGTTTCCATCTGCTTGTCATTAGTCTGGATCTTCATGCTCTCAAGCTGGAGAACAAAATCTATGACTTCGATCCACTTTCTTTTCATTTTGCTTTAGGATTTTGCTAGTCTTCTTTTTGGTCTGGGGAAATGTTTTGGGACAAATCCTCAAAGGCCACTTCTGATGCCAAGATTCAGGTAACCTATGGAGGGAAAGCAGTGGAGAGTTAAAGAAAAATGTACACACCAGATTCTCTGCAGCTTTGAGATCCCCTCTGGATCTTATTCATCAAATATCCGGCCCTTGACTGCTTGAGGGAATGAGCTCTGAAGGTGAGACGACACTTGGAAATTTGAGCTTATTTTTGCTTTGATAGGTTTTTTTCCTTAATGATGTGAGCTACCAGGCTGTCTCTCTCCCTAAAATAACACCTTCCTTTAGCTTGTTCTGACGGACTAACATGTAATGCATTTATTTCTGGAACACACATTTATTGGCATGTTGACATCTTTTTTAATATTCTTCCCACCTCAGGCCTCTCCATCAATCCACACTCCTTAAGCAGAAACTTTTCAATGCACCACAAAAGAGAAGTCAGGGGAATTTTTTTTTCATTACCTAAAGCAGGGCCATCTCTCCCAGGTTTCCTTAGCCCTGTACAAAGGCTCATGCCAAGTCAATCTGAATTCCCTTTCAAAACTCGAACTGCACTTAATGGGAAAGGTATGATTTCATAAGCAGATCTGTGCAAGACTGATGTTGTGCAGACAAAACCCCATAATGATTAACATGTGGCACCTTGGTCCAATTCACTCAGCTATGCACTTACAGTGCAGGGAAAGCTGCTTACCAGCTTGCTCGCTTGGTGCAACTTGATTAAAGAAATCAGGAAAGCCAGAAATCCGCTGCAATTGTCCCATACTTTATTGACACCCGTAGCTCTAATTTCATAGCATGCCTTTCTAATATTTTTGGCAAGAAGAGAGTCTTGAAGCCTCAATCACAGGGTCTCTGTAAACGCCTTTCAGACATGGCTGGGAGAGGAGCAGGAGCCAGGCTGCCTGGCTTAGCATCCCTCTGGTTGGGCTGACCTCCCTTTTCCACCCTTGCCCGGTCCAGTGCTGGCAAACACAGCAAGCCCCATGAACACTCCTGACCCTTGGGTTTCAGCCCCAAATTATGGCTGGGGGATCAGCCAGAGATTCTGCCGGAGCCTTGTCAAGAAGGAAGGGGTGTCTGAGGTACCAGCCGTCCTTTTGTGGCCTCAGCACTATTGAGGAGGTGGCTTTGAGGGAGGCTTTGGGGACCATCACAGCTCCAGGGCTGTGCTAGCCAACGTCCTCCAGCTCCCCTGCCCCACTGAGCAACAGCAGGTACAGAAATGCTCTGCTTCATTGCCATGACTGAAGGTCCTCTCATGACTTTACCTGCTCCTGCCTGACCTGAAACCTGATGACATCCCAAAAGCAGCTGGTCTAAACCAACAGCTTCTGAGCGAGGTCCTAAATCTGCACACACCTTGGGAAGGTTAATCAACCTATAGTGTGCACATTTTCACCAGCTCAGCTCATTTGAACACAACAATGGATCTAAATCTGTGGCTTCTGTGTAGAATTTCTCAATGCCATCAAGAGTGTTGTATTGAACTAAAGATATCCAACTCTTTAATAAAGGCAAATAATGGCAAGCCAATATTATCATTTTATTGAGCTAGAGTTAAATATTTGACCAATAAAGGAAAACCTATTTCTAACTGATTTCTCCCTTTCCTCCCCTGTTTCTTTTAAAGTACATGTGCATGTGTAGTTTTGATGTTTGGTTTTGCTTAAATGGTGCCTTCTGCCAGGTTCTCTGGTGGTTAGAACAGAGGGAATTTGTTAAGAACCATACTTTTTATTTCAGTGATTACCATCTCTGTATTGAACCAGCCTTCAATGGCACTTGGTTATTCCTTGCTCCAGCACTGCCAGCTACCAGCATTGCCATATGGATCTATTTTCCCAGGCAACATGCAACGGACATGCAGAGGCTGTGGCATGCAAACCCCTTTTCACAGAATCACAAAATGGGTCAGGTTGGAAGGCACCACAGTGACTTATCTGGTCCAACCTCTCTGCTCAAGCAGGGTCATTCATCCCAGAGTATATGGCACACGATTGCATCCAGATGGTTCTGGAATATCTCCACTGAGGGAGACTCTACACCCCTTCTAAACAACCTGTTCCAGTGCACCGTCATCCACACAGTTAAGAAGTTCTTCCCCATGTTCTAGTGAAACTTCCTGTGCATCAGTTTCTGCCCATTCCTTCTCGTCCTGTTGCTTGGCACCACTGAGAAGAGCCTGGTTTCTGTCAGGTTTCTGTCAAAACTCTGCTCAAACACTCATAGGCATGTGAGAACAGCAGAACTGAATTAATGGCGTTGAAGGCTCCAGCCTTACTCAAATGTGAGGATTCTAGAGGCCCACTGCTTCCAGTTATTTTGGTGGGGAAAAAAAAGAAAAAAAAAAAACAGTTCAATGGGAAAGGTTGGAACTAGGCAAGAGTCAAGGCTGTGGGGCAAATTCTAGTTTTATTCATCAAAGCGATCAAAGCAATTCAGCTGTGCTTGATCTGTCATTGCCAGTGTAGCAGGATGAAGGGAATTCCCAACTAGTTCCCAAAATAAGGTGTGTGTTGATTATGGAAAGAGGCAGAGAGCCCGAAGGTCAGTACAAAACTACTTTTTTTCCCTAGAAAAACATGCCCACACCTCAGGCAAGTTAGCCACTGGCAAGATCTGAGCATCGTGTAGTTCTCCAGGCATTTGGACACTTGCACTCAGTTTCTTATAAAGAAACAAAACATCTGAAACCATGAAAACAAAAATTTTTTTTTGTTCTGTTTTTATACCATCTCAAGTCCCTTCTGCTACTAGTCCACTTCGGGAGACGCTCTGAGGAGAGTATTGAACCAGGGCTCTGCTTTTGTTTCTGCATGGGAAAGAAGCAGCGATGACACTTGTCTTTTGAGCATGGTAGAAAATGTGAACTATGAGGACCACCTTCATGCCTTGGCAGGTGAGAAGGTGAGTCCAAAGCTTTCACGCACTCTCCAGCCCTAACATATGAGTGGTGTATTAGGACTGGAGAGGAGCCAGCCTTACACCTGGCCCCAGAGACACTGGCCCATTCCCAGCCCTGTGGGACTGCCATGCTCAGCCAGCAGCACGCACTGCACTGTCCTCTCCCAGCCCCTCACCGCTTTGATGAGGGTCCCTGCTCCACCCTGCTGGGTGCTTCAACCCACTCCTGCCATCTTTCACCAGCTTCTTGCTCCCTTTCCCTGAGACACCTCCTGAGGCAAACACCTCCATGCTGAGAAATAGTGGAGAATCGAAAGAGTTAATTAAGAATTATTTATCATTGTTAAAGACCATAATGGAGAAGCAGCAATCAGTTACTGGCTCTGATGAAGGGGAAACAACACACACTGGTCTAAAGGTGAGATCTGTGGGGAGCAATGCAGTGACTGCAAACTGGCTGTGGTTTCTTGTGGGTGCCGTGCCCTGGAGGACAGCGATGAAGCTCCCAATAAAGGCACCTTTTCCTTTTCTGTCACTTTTGCCTCTATGTGCTGATGCTGGGAGTTTCACACCCGAGCTTATCACTTCCTAGCAGGAGATTGAGCAAGCTCAGGCACATGTGGCTGTCACAGGCAAGCAGGAGAGGAGAGTCACCGAAAGGGAATCGAGGTTTTTTGCAGAGCTGTGCCAAGCAGACAGGAGCCACACTGTCGTGTCAGCACCCAGAGAAGATGCACAAGAGGACAGCAAAGGAACGTCAGAACAGAGTGCAGGAGATAAAGGAAGTAAATTCAAGGGGAAAAGTCATGACTTCAGGTCTCTGAAGCATCCAGTGTCACCACAGCAATTACGGGAGATGATCTGAACAGCAGGGCTGGCTGTTGCTCTCCAGGGACAGCAGAAAACTGAGAGGCAGGGAAGTCTGGAGCATTTTCAAGGTCTGAGCTTTAATGCCTAGCACTGCACACGTGTTTTACAGGACAGTTGCTTTGAGTTAATTCTGTATGGACTGCTGTCAGGGATGGTTTCAAGTCTGTGTATAAAGCTGCTCACACACATGTTTGCTCTCCACATTCACTGAATAAAGGGCATGGGGTGGTTACAGGTTAATGGATTTTCAAGCTGAAGTGTTTGCCAGTAGCATTCAGGACATGGATATTTGTGCCAGAAACCTTATCAGAGACAAACCATCCCATGGTGTCCTTTAGTGGAAGCCCAAGTATTAGCTCCTTAATATGTTTGCCCTGAGATAAATCCACAGTAACACACTGACGTGCAGGCAATTAATTGGGATGTGCCCCAGTGCAAGGACAATACTCAATAATAAAGCTCTTCAAAAATGTCCTTCTGAACAATGTGCTCACTACCTGCCCAGCTTAATATCTAAAAATACAATGACCCTGAGCCTCACATTATCCCAGGGACTATCCTGAAAAAAACATGAGGGCAGGTTAAGGACCTTCTTGCCTGGTTGGGTTGGTTGTGGGGCAGAAGGGACCACAACAGCACCCACAGCATCATTTGATATGGTTAATAGCTGCTTAGTAAATTAAAAATGACCCTTGAATTTTAAAAGCCCAGGAAATGAAGGAAAGTGGGAATGCAGCTACACTGCAAGCTGTGCTCAGAGACGTGTTTTTGGCCCTGTGGAAAGCATATGATGAACCAAAGCATCCCAGAAAAGAGGAGCACTAGGGAGCAAGTGGTCTCTCCCTACAGCACTGAGCTGCCAAATGCAGAGCAAGCCCTGGGAGATGCCTCCCTTCAGCTGTAATTGTGCTGTTTGTAGCAGACCATTCACAGATCTGACCCGTCCTCCATGTGGCTTGTTTTCTGATGTCTCATTATCCCTCCTGTTTCTCAGCCTGTCTCATCCAGTCCTTGAGATCAACTCTTACCTGAATAAGGGACAACTGCATTCAAGGTGAGGAAGAAGATGTTGTACAAAGACCTTGAAAACAAACTTGCCTGTCAGGAGCGTCTGCCTTGCAGAACATATTTTTCGGCTTTGAGGGTGGCCTGCTTAGCCAAGCCTGACTATTTCACTATGCTGCGGAGGCTGCCCTGGTATTAATTCACCTCAAAGAGCAGGTTGAAGTCATTAAAATATTTTGCAGGTGGTTCCTTGAATTCATGGTGCAGCTGGATCCAGCCTAAAGGGGAAAAAAAAAGGAAAGGAGGAGAAGAGGCAAGTTCTGATGAAACACAAATTAACATAACTCATAGAAGGGAAAGAAAATCTGTTTTCAATCTCTACAACAAAGCCAAGCAACACATCAAGCTAGAAAGGAGAAATGTCAGCCAGGCAGTGCTGGGGATTTTATTGCTTTAACACAAGTGCTTCTCCAGGGTCCCAGAAGTGCCCAGGTGCTACCGCAGGAGCCAGACCCCCCGAGCACAGGTCTGGGTAGGCAGGGATGTGGGGGGCTTCAAAACAAGGCCTCTGCTCCCGTATGGGTCCAGACTCAAGGTTTGTTTTAATGCCCTGGCACTAGAACTTGTGCGCTGGCCTCAGCCTCTCTTGCGCATGGAAACTCTCCGTGTAACGCACCATTTCCTCCCCTTAGAGCTGGATACACTTTTTTTCAGGGGATGCTGCCCAGGGCTGAGCTGGGCAGTCCAAGGGAAGCTCACAAGCGAGATCCCAGATCTGGTACCTCCATGAGCTACTGGTGGGCAGATCACCCACAACCTGCCTTGGCATCTTCTGGATTCAGCAGTGCCTCCCAATGTGCACGGGCATCACAGCCCTTGGTCCTTCCTCAGGGAGAACAAGGCATTTTGACATAAACACCGTCATACTGGAGAGCTGTGCTGGGTCTGACTGGATGTATCATTCAATTCATGTATCATGGGATGGAGGTATCATTCTCCACAGCAGCCCAACGCAGTAGGGCGGTGTGCCTTGGAATTGGGGCTAAGCCAGTGTTGCTAAACACAGATGGTTTTGCTATTGGTGAGCAGAGCATTGACATTGGGAGCAAGCTGAGGTTGGGCAGGAGACTGGGAAGGGACACAGCCAGGGCTGTGACCCAAACAGACCCCAGGGATGTTCTGCACCATATGACGCCAAACTCAGAGATCAGAAGTTCAGGGGAGGAAGGAGGAAGGGGAGATGCTTGCAGTTCACATATTTGTCAGCCCAAAAATCCATCATGCATGCTGAGGCCCTGATTCCCAGGAAGCAGTCGCCTATCTGCCTGCTGATGGGAAGTAGAGAATGAGTTCCTCTTTCTGCTTTGCTTGCAAGTGCATCTTTTGCTTTCCCTAATAAACTGTCATTATATCAACTTGTGAGTCTTGTCACCTTCCATTTTCTCCCAAACCTTTGCGAAAGAGAACTGAGACAACATTTGGGTGGCTGTTTGTTTGATGGCTGGGGTAAACCCACCAGAAGAACCGGTATGTCAAAATTCACCAAACTTGTTCATTGCTAAAAGATAAAAGACTGAAAAATCAGGTAAAATAGGAAAAAAAGAAGAACCAAGCTAGTCTACTAGCAAGCCTGTGACTGATGAGGCAATTGTACAACTCTGGTCATTGCTGGCTTTGTGGTGGACATGTATGGGATATGCCACAGGTCAAAACACAGCTACTTGCTTTTTTTCTGTGGGAGAGCAGTGTGGTCTGTGGGCAGGGTTACTTTTGGGTCTTTTGAAGCCCAGCTGCAGAAACATGAGTGCAGGTATTAGGATAAGGGGTAGAGTGTCACCTTTCCTGGCTGCAACACTCACTTCAGTCCAGAGGCAACAGCAGAAATGGTGGAGGTTCCTGCCCCAGGCTACCCACTATAAGGCCTCTTCGAGCCACACACTCTTTTTTCTCTCTTCCTTGAACGGGGGAATAGAAGCCTCCTGAATGCTGCACCTTTATACCTAAGACAGTCTGCGATCCCATAGACGAGTCTGGAAAAATTACCATCTTGTGGATAAACGGAGAAACACCTCTTATCTAGGATATCTTCTCATTTGGGGGAAAAAAACCTTTAAAACACTGCAACTTCAGTTCTTTCAGGATAAATGGCCTGTCCTGAGGAGGCTGATGCCTGCCCAAGTTCCCTGTCAGAATGACTGCCGGGAGGCTGTTGATGTGTTTAGCTGTCTCCAGGCTGGAATTTGGTGTTGCATCCCTTTGCTTTGCCATGCGCTCTTGGTGGTGGCAAATGCCTGCAGTGGACAAGAGTGATGGAAGGAGATGAGAAAGGTAGTGGGTACAGCCAGGGACTTTTTGCTCCACCAGCCACTTCCAGGCCACTTTCTCTTCCCTCTACCAGCAGATCCTCCAGGCCCATGACTTTGAGGCAGCTGTGGTCTGCTTATAAAACTTGGTTCAGATATTGGTGCACATTTACAATGAGAACATGAGGAGCATCTTCTGTATGAATGTAGGAAGGAAAGGGATGGGCTGGAGGACTACAGCCTCTCCCTTGAGTGTCAGCAGAACATGTCAGGGGAGGCAGCATGAGCAACAGGATGAGAGGGACCAGGGCTTTCTCAGCCCGAAGGATAAGGCTGATGGTCCAGCACACATGTCCCATAATGTGCTGGAAACTGTTGTTCTATAAATAACCCCATCGTTTCAGCAAAACATCAACCTAGGGAGACTGCACTGAATCAGCAGTTTCTTTTCTTTTTTTCTTTCCTGATTGCAAAATCAGAGTCGACCTATTGCTCCAGTCGGTGATGGTACAGCGAGAAATGAAAGACAGCAGAAAGCAGGATGGACCACATGCAAAGGCTGAGCCAGCATGTTGGGACAAGGTCTCTGGCACCCAGGGCGTGGCCCAGACCCTTGGCACCACGTGCACTGGGAAATCTGCTGCCTGTTTGCAGAGGCTGACATCGAGACAGAAATGCACCATGACCTCCCAGGCAGCCAGATGCTCACCTGAGCAATGAGAATGTGGCAGCTTGCAGAGCTGCATGGGGCTGCATCAACTAGAACTAAAGGCTTGACCAGCTGGGTAGGCAACTGCAGTCAGAGGGATCATGGCTTTCCCCAAAAGCAGAGAATTGGACTTCAAAACCTGAAGCACTGCAGCTCAGGGCTGTCAAAATCAATGGAATCTACCCCTGCTTTTACACCCATGCCAGGTGGGCAGCTGAGAATGGCGTGGCCACGACATTCTCTTGATTCTCATTCTCGTGATTCCTGTGATAACTTATCCCTCAGCTTCTTTCTCAGGGAAGGAGGACACAGAGATCTCATTGCAACTTTTGTGTTTTGGAGGGCTTTTGAGAACTATGTCTGCCAGCTTATTTTTAATACTTTGAAATAAAATGGATTTGACTAGAAGTATTATTAAAAGCCTCTCTGCTGTAAATCCACACTCTGCATGCACCTGAATCACATCCATCCCTATAAACATCCACTTGGCAGCACAAGAGCAGTCATTCCCAGCTCATCACCCAGCAAGAGTAGATGGCTCCAGGCTCATGCAGAGTGGTCAGCTGAACCATCAGAACCATCAGAAATGGGCTGGATATGAGCCCTTACTGCCATGAGGAGGTGATGCCATGATGGGAGAGGATGCACAGGCAGTTACTGTGGCTCAGCTGATTGGTGGTGACCTCTTAAGCCTCCCTAATTCAAGGGGATATCAGAGCCTTTCACAAGGAAGCAAATTATCCCAATTCCTACACAGAGTGTAGCAGAATGTTTAAAAAATGGAGGATTCCTCTTCCTCCTTGCTGGGGACAAACCAGGTCATAGCTGCACAAGCACATTTGAAAGGAGAACACAGAAGTGGATTCAAAAATCCCCACATATTTGTGGTTTAAGCCTTTCAGAGATTTGTACATCAGGTGCAGAACAGAGGGCTTCACTCTGCGCTGTCAGGGTGTGGATCTCCAGCTCACTCCTACCTGAAGATTTGCCACACTTCATTCCATGGCCAAGCAAAGCGGCGAGGACGCAGCAGCACCAGGAATGAACACAGACCTGCAGCCCAGCACCAAACTGTGTGACAGTGACTGCCTTGCACCTCGGAGAGGGCAGGACGTGGTGGTGGCAGCGTGGATGCGGAGGGCTCTGCCCAGCTCCTACCGACGGCTCCTGCCTGTGGGCTTGGGTGAGTCCCTTTGCTTTGCAAAACCAAAATCAAACCCAGAACAAATGGAGGTGTCAAAATGCCAAATGCCATGGCAAGGTCTGCAGGGGGGAGTTTGGCAGGATGAGGGCAAAGAAATGGTGAAGAGGTAGGAATTGTGTCCATGGGTGTGAAAAACGGGTTAGGGAGGAAGAAGGAGCTGGAAAGACCTTGTCAAGGAGGATGCAAGTGTCTCTTCTCTGTATCATTCCAAACCCAGTTGGGTTTCAACACCCCCCATCCCACCATCGTTTGCTTGTCTTCACAACTCCTCCTGATTCTTTCCCTCCTTGCGCTTGAGTCAAGGACAATCACTAAGGTGCCACCTTGGTGCACATGACTGTGTGTTTCGCTCTGACAAAGTCCTCAGCCTCCCCTCCCAGGAAAGGGACCACTAAGCTGACATTGAACATGGAATCTTCTTGGCTGCCTGAGGAGGTTTACTTGTGTTAGAAACAAAACGTCCATCTCATGCCTACCTCCGCTACAATGTAGAGATGTTGAATAACTCCAGGTTGAAGCTCTTTCAGGATCCTGGACTCCAAGTGAGCACATGAGAGCAGCTGAACATCTTAGCTGCGGGATTTTTTGAGGAACTGTTCAAATTACCACATCAGAGTTCTCAGTACTCTATAAAAACTGAGCAGATAGGAAATGCATATCAGATAGCATCAAATCAGGAGGCAGAGAGGAAGTCCCTCCAGTTCTTCATTGTCCGTAGTCTGACACAGCTTTAGGTTAGCCACAAGAAATTTGTCATGAAAATTAAAGACAAATACGGGGAAGATGGAAATTCGAGTGATATGAATGCTTTCAGTGTTTCAGAAAAGATTGGGTTTGCCTCAGCTTCTACCACAACCTTTCAGATAAGTGGTAAGGTCTCTTTTTATTAAATGGACTTACATGTATTTTATCTGGTCTAAAACAACACATAAGAATGAAATATTGCGTACTAAATTCTTTTTGCAGTGATTTTGCTAGTAAATTAACTGCCATTTAAAAATAGAAGTATGTCAAACTACCCTTTCTAGCCAAAAGATGATGCTGAGCATCAGAAAAAAATTAGTTATTTTCCTTTCATAGAAAATGTCTAATTTCCTTGAGTAAGACTTTCATGTCTTAGTATCTAATAGTTAAGATACTAAAATCACCAGACTCAATAAAAAAAATGTAAGTTTATGAATTTTTAGCTGAATATAAAACCTTCATTGCTGACTAAGCCATTCTATTGTAAAACCAATTAAAATACTGTACTCTTTTAAAACTAAGACTTTAAACTCCTGATTACATTACTTTGTAAAAAAAGAAAAACTTTGATTGAGCGTAACTTACTGAATGTCTGATGTAGTTAACAATGCTTCTAAAATACTTTTTTTCTCCCTGAAGGCCAAAATTCAACAAAACTGCTTATTTCTCTTACGCTTGCTGGTAATCATTGGTTTTACATGTTATGACTTGTTTCAATTTGTTCTGCAGTTCAGCTTATTATTGATTTTTCATTTATTTTGATGCATACATGCACGACTGTTGGAATCACACATATGCAGTGCTCTGGATAGAGAGGGAATTTCTTTGAGCACCCCTCCAAATGGCAGCATGGAACAACTAAAAGCGGTGGAAACAGGGAGTTTATTGATGCAGAAATGGGAAAACCACCACATTCACACTGTTATAGGCTGGATTAAGTCTTCATGGAATTGAGCTGGTTAAGCTGGATAAGGAAAAGATGGCCAAGCAGATTGCAGTGCAAAGCCTGGAGTGGAGGAAGGCAGCCTGCCTTGCTGGCAGGATTGAGCACTCTCACAGAGGGACCTTGCTGCTCCCCACCGCTGGAAAGCACTGTGGCCAAGCCTGAAACGGCTGGAAGCAAGCAGAGCTTGTAGGGGAGAGATATGGGAGAGTGTTTAGCCTTCTTCTCTTCATTTTCAGAGCCTCAGAGCCAAAAAAAACCATCCACATGCTGTGTTCGGACAGCCCTCAGCATCTACCTGCTGCTGCTGACGGCCGGCCAGGGGCTGCTGATGTACAAAGGTAATGCTACAACCTTGTCATGGGCTTGGCATCAAAAGAGAGCTTTGCTGGGTAGTCCTGGGGGCCTGGGCAAGCGGGAATGAGCACACAGATCAGAACTCTCGAAGGGAGCACAGAGGCTCCTCTGCACACCGCCAGGCAAAGCAGCCACTGCAGCGAACAATTCCCCCACCCTGGATGTGTGCTTTGCATTTGCAAAAGCACTCCCAGCTGCACTCCTGGCTGGCACACGAAAACCACCTCCCTGGGTCAAACAGGGGTGGTCTTTATCCCCCGGTGTCCTCCCCAGGTGCTGAGGAACTGCTCTGCCAAACAACCATTTCCCAGCCAGACCGGGCAGCGAATATTCATTGCATGGGCTTTTTGTTTCCTCAGTATTTAAGATGCAGAGAGAGATATTGAAACTTCAAGAGCAAAATGCCTCCCATACAGAAGAGATTCTGAAAAGCTCCTTTGCCAACAATCTGCCTTTGGAGAGAAGATCTACTGGGAAGAGCTTTCTCATGAGACATGAAGAAAACTGGAGGAGAAGCTTAGAAGAGGAAATCACCATAATTAAAAGCAACAATGCAAACCTGATGATGAGGATGAACAACATCACCCTGGTTGCAGGTATGGCTCTCCATGCTGGCTCTGCATTGGGGGGACCCAGCTCCTCTGCATCACTGGCAAAGAGGGGCTGAAAACCCAGTTTAGATGATCCAATAACTAGGGCAAGACTTAATCTTCCTGTCAGTTAGTGATGCCCCCATGTCCAGGACTGGAGTCAGCTCCAGACCAGGGAGAACCTATTGGAGCAGGAGCACTGCCCTGTGAAAACCCCTAGATCCCCTTGCAGCTGCACAAGTGGCTCTGGGCTCCTCTCCCCTCCTGTGAATTGAAGATTTGGACTCTAGGTGCCCTCCAAAAGGGTGGTGTCTCCAGCCCACACCTCAAGCCTGTCAATCCCACACTGCTGTTTTCCTCACTGACTGTTGACTACTGAAAAATATCCATAAATATTTATTTCAGGGCCTCCTGGACGCAAAGGAGACCCTGGTCCACCAGGTATGTTGGTAAATGAGCCACAATTTCTCGTCTTTTCCTCTTTTTCTTTATTTCATTCCGGAGACCTTAAGTGAGGATTTGGGATTTCAGTCTCCAGACCCAGACCCTACCCAGTGTGCAGACACCCAATGCCCTGGTCATGGGGAGACCTGCTGTCCCTTTTCACTGATCCTCCAGGAGCCTTGGCTAGCCCGAGTGCTCCCACAGAGGTCGGTGCCCACCCTGTCCCTAGGAAAACACTGGCACAGGCTCAGGAATGAGCTGGGTGCAAACTCTGCCCTCCACAGCCATGCACAAGCTGCCACCCTGGGTACCTGGGGGTTTGGGTAGAACTACATCTGCCTTAGGAGGTAAATGTCTCCAGACTGCGAGGATGCAGCAAGTCCTGGTCTAATGCTGGCTCCACTTTGAGCAGAGGCTGGACCAGGAAACAGTTTCTGTGATCCCGTGATGATGAGTTAAAATGCAGCACTTGTTAGGTCAGGTCTGTAACTCATCCATCCCTACTTCTTGGCTGCACTGATGAGATTTTCTGAAGGAAAAAAAAAAATTAAAACTTGTGTTTTCATATCTTCCTGGCTGCACTTACGACATTGAAGCAGCACCTCCTGCCAAGCAGTGTTATTACACATCAGAGCCCAATCGTTCAGTGCATTTTCATGAAAGATCTCCCCAATGGTCCCCACGAGCTGGGCTTGGCAGGCAGACAAGCTGGCCCCTGCCCAGCTGAGCACTCAGCTGAGCCCCAAGGACTTTATTCAAGTGGTTGTGCTGGTCCCTGCCAGCTGAAGATTGGCCTCACTGGTGACTGAAATTGTGTGAGCAAAGGATGATTAAAAAATTCATCTCTTCTTCTTTGCCATTACTGTGAATAGACATTGTGTGTCAGCTGATATATGTATTTTCCATCCCAGGGTTACAGGGACCACCAGGGACAAAGGGAGACCAAGGTAAGGCTTTTCTGACACCTGAATTACTTCTGTGGATGAACATTAAGTGGCTTTATGGATGATTTTACGAGCAATCTTGTCCTCAGCCAAGGTGTAAGTGAGTAAGAATGTCATTGGAGCTGAAGGAAATAAGCCTATGTAAAGCTAATGTGAGCAAAAGCAAAACTTAGCTGGAAAAAATCTTATTTTAAAAGTCAATGCGCAACAGTCACCGTGGGCCAATTTGCCACTGTCAGCAGCACCGCTCTCAAGTGCACAGAGAGTGGAGTTTGGCTCATGCTCGCAGCTCTGGTGGGTGTCCTGCTGATGGCATTCACTAGACATGGCACCCCACGAAGCATCAGAAAAATGGTGTTGTCCTTGCAGGCGTGCATGGACCCCAGGGCGAGAAGGGGAGCGAAGGACCTCCTGGTCCTGCTGGCCCAAGTGGTGATCCAGGAGTGAAAGGAGAAAAAGGAGAGATAGGGTTTGCAGGTAAGACTTCTTCACTATCTCAACTTTTTTAATGTTCTCACATATATTTTTTTTAAAACTAATTCTGCATGAAACACCAGAAGAAGTCTTCATAGGTCAGTACTCATACAAATCCAAGCAGCCCTAAGCGTGGTTTGCCGGCCAGTGAGGGAGCTGGATAAACAGGACACTTGACCTGATCTGCAGGGGTTTAATTTCATGTCATGCTTCAGCAAATCTCCCAAAGGAGGGCAGAGGGAAGGGGCTATGCAAAATGTTGACTCTGCACCACGGCAGTCTCTTTACAGAGTGACCTTTGTCTAATGAAAGCCACAGATATTCAATTATCAGCCCATCCTAGATTAAAGCAGTGATGTTTGCAGTAGGATTTTCATGGTATAAAATAATACAATATAATTTATATGCACAAGCATGTGGATGTTAGTCCTCGTTTTAGTGGAGCTTCTTTCTGAGAGCTTTCTATCTTACATAAGCGTGGCTTTATACACCTGAAGTAGGAGAGTTATGCAGCGTGTTTCTCCCATACAGCATGCATTATGGATAGCTATTATTCAGTGGTCTCACACGGGCTGAAAGCAGGAGAAGAAAAGAAAGCAGATGATGTGTGTGGTGCAAAGCAGGGAGGACAGTTGGACAGGTTGATAAGAGCTTACTCAGGTCTTCCATCAGATCCCGAATGCCCCAATGCTCTCATTGACACAAGATGCTCCAGAAGAGAAGAGTGTTTGTAGGAGGAATACCAAAAGGCAAGGACTTTGGGATAATTCTGGAGCAGAAAGATGAAGAAGATGTAAGTCTTCAAATCAGGCATTTTCAAGCAATTCAGCTCTTTCGGAACACGCTGATCACCTGTACAGAGAAGAGAAGGTTAAGGGGAAATGAGAGAACTCTGTGGAAGTGGAATATGCTGCCCTCTGTCTCCGCTGTGTCTGGCAGAAGGGAAGCATTCACACTGCAGTAAGGGATATTTAACCAGAGGAGAAAACATTCCCGTAGGAGGGATAGTTTGGGGAATAGATTGGAGAGGTGTCACGGCACTACTGCAAGCTTTCAACAGCAGGTCGGATAAACATCGGGCCAAACACTCTGACAGAGCCAGAGGTGGATCAGACAGACCAGCTCTGTCCTCCTACAGCTTTATGGGAAAGCCACTGAGTGGTAAATGCAGGTGTGAGGCCAAGCCTTGCTACTGGTGTGGCCAGAGGGAGGTGCTCCGCAGGCTGCAGAGACAGCAAATCTGTTTTTTTGAATGTATGCATGTGTGCTGTGATGTTTGATAGGTCCCCCAGGACAGAAAGGTGACATGGGCAAGAAGGGAGACCCTGGGCCGCAGGGACCCGTGGGTCCTCAGGGACAGCATGGAGTCCCAGGACTGTCAGGTTCCAATGGTAAGTGCAGAGGACACAGAGTGACAGGGGGCAGGGCTGCCCCAGCTGAGGGGCTGGGCTAAGCGTCCTTAGCACTGATGCCAGGATGTCGTTACAGGTAGCCCGGGGAAGCCTGGACCTCCTGGGCCGAAAGGAGAGGCAGGTAAGCAGTACAGGAGGTGCAATTTCTTGTGGGGACATCAGACTGATCTCTTTTATATGGTGTTTCATGACAAGGAAAACTGCAGCTGGTCTAGATCCCAGCATGGGTGAGAGAAGGTGATAATTAGATGAAGAAACCATGCCAACATTTCAGTGTCGTCCAAACTCATCCAGCAGCCTTGGCTGTCTCATCTGGGCCCCACTCACTGTGCAGGAGACTGAGAGAGAAAGAAGGGCCATGTCCTCCTTCCTGATGTGTGTGCACACACAGAGGCAGAAACTGGCTGTTCCTTGAGGAGACCACTCGCGCATTTCCAGGCTGGCAGTCGGCCAGGACCTGGGTCCATGCACTTTCACTCCAGATCATCCCTCACTGCATTGCTAAGATTAGCACTGCCAGGGGAGGATTGCAGTTCGGAGAGACACAATGTTTGTTTTGCCTTCATAGGCTCGACTCAGTGTGCAAGGGCTTGTGATGGAGCTGTCTTTTTATCTCCTTCACATGTTGTGTTACATTTCATGTGTGCTGCTTTCACTCAACCTCAAGGTGCAACTGGACAACGTGGACCTCCTGGAAGTCCTGGCCTTGATGGCAGACCTGGTCAGAAAGGGGAGAAGGGGGACCAGGGCCCCAGCGGTAGCCCAGGTACAGCACTACTCAAACCTATAACTCATTGACCTCCACTCTGGCCCCACTTCGTGTGATGGCTTCACCCTTACTGATTTCTCTTTAACTTTAGGAATACAAGGCATTGCTGGACCCAAAGGTGGACAGGGAGAACAAGGAATAGCAGGTAAAGGAGAATAAAACTGGTTTTGGGTCAACAACACACATCATGCAGGCACTAGAAAGGGAGCTACCAAACCAAGAGGAGATCTCTTGAGTCCTCTTCTCGGAGCCCCAATGCATCTCAGGATGCTGTGGCACTCCTGGGGCTCTGCCAGGCTGCTGTGGGCTGACTACTCACCACAGGGTTGCTTCTACAATCTGTAACGTGCATGAGGGGGTGATGGTGCCTGAATTTTTGCATAACTTGAAAATGCACAAACAAAGCAGCAGTTTAATATGAACTGCAGGAGAAGATGTTTCTCCACTGCCTGTGTTTTCTTTTTTGACGTGGTCTGCACTGAACATGAGGTGAAATAAGACACCTGATTCAGAAGTAGATGCTTATAGTGTAGACACCTGAACTAGATGAGTTAAAATCATAAATACTAATTTGCATAAGCTTTTATAAATGCATAAACATCACTCTTATAAATGCTTGTTTGTTTGTTTGTTTGTTTGTTCGTTCATATGATCTTAGGACCTCCAGGGCAAAAGGGAGCAAAGGGAGACCAGGGCCTACCAGGTAAACCCTTATAGTATGATTTATTCTGATGCTGCAAAGCACTTTAGGTGCCACATTCCACTGTTCTGCATGAATGTGAAGTGTTTGTCATGTCCTTTCCTTGACAAGGGACAAAGGCAATGACTTTTTTGCTTTCCACCCAGGCAGCCCAGGCCCAGCTGGTCAAAAAGGAAGCAAGGGTGATCATGGCACTAAGGGTCTGAAAGGAGAACCAGGACTAAAAGGAGCCAAGGGAGAGAGTGGCTATCCTGGTAAGGCTCTTTGCCACGGGGTCTGTGGAGCTGATGGTGCATCTGGATTCAGGGCTGTAGATCACAGACTGGCACAAGCTGCTCTGGGCCATGTTTGCAGAGCTCATTTGCAGGAACTCAGCAGACAGATCAGCCCTCCCAGCAGAGGAATGTTCAGGGTGTCACATGTGCACCCTGGGAGATGTGCTAAAAGACATGCAAGTAAACAGATGCATTAGATTTTCTCAAATCCCTGATTTCACAGACAACTGGACCAACCCATATTCCTCTCTGCTTCGTTCAGAGACATCTTGTAGCACACCGTGTCACTGGGATAAATCCCATGTAAACATGGCACCGAGGAGCATGGAGTAGTGAAGCTATTGGAAACACCCGACAGTGAGGCCATTTAACTACACCTTGCAAACTGTAGGACACAAAAATTGTTCAGAAGGTCCAACACTACAGCTACTCTCCATCCTTAACTCCCCTCCCTTCCAATCACAGAAAGTTTCAAAAAACCATAAGACCTGTAGTAGGGAAAAACCCAAACAAACAGCTGCTACAACAGCCCATGGGAAGCAAACAGTGCTCCAGATGCTTTTTTCTTTTAATTGTTCACGCAGAATAGCACAGGAATCCTCAGAAAGAAAATAAACTAGGTTCTGTGTGGGGATGCTCCACACACTCCTCCTCTGGAGCTTTGCATCTGGAAGAGGGAAGAAGTGTAACTGGGCTGGCTCCAGGCCAAAGACCGCCCTCTGGGTGCATCCCATCTCCTGCTCCCCAGAAGGAGACAGCAACAAGTGCTTTCTGCAGGTAGCTTTGGGGGAAATAACTCACTGGGTTTTTTCAAACACCCCTACCCTCAAGACCAAAATGCTCCACAGAAATGCAGAGGACTGTTGAGAGCACCTTTTTGCTCTCCCCAGAGAGCAAACGCCAGGATGTAGGTCTTCCTGCAAGTACTTTGGGAGATACCATGCCTGCTCCTGGAGATCTCAAAGTCTGTCAGAGATGTCAGTTTACAGGTAGCAGGGAGAATGAGATACATTTCCCACAAGCGAATGAATACATGGGATTTTAAAAGTGGCCCTTTTCTTGGGTCACACATTAGGAAGATCCTACTTTTCCTGCCACATTTGTTTCACATACCCTTAGTCACTTCAGGGTGTTCATTTTCCACAAGGGGAGGAGTCTGCACATCTCTGACTCACACAAGTATTCAGAACTAGATAATAACCGGATTTTTCCACAAGCAACTGTCAAATGTTTGCTTTTCTAACTTGCAACAGGTTCCCAAGGAGTGAAAGGGAGCAAAGGTGAAAAAGGAGAAGGTACTGGACTTTTACTTCTTCTCTCACTTGCCTTCTGGTATCAAAGCTGCCTGAGATCAGGACAAAAATCCCCCTCTGCCCACACAGCATGGCTTACAGAGCTGAGGAGTCAGTGGTCTGAGCCATGGCCTGGTGTCTCCAAATGCAGAAGGGGCTCTTGAATTGTTTGGATTTGAGCTACCAGTAACCTATGGTCCCACTGTGGAGACGGGAATACCCCTCTGGTTTGGGTGGTCACTGCTCCTGTCTGTCAATGTCTTTTCCCTTATGCCTGTATAACCAGGGTTATTTTCTTCTCCTCTGAACTCTCAGTCGGCTTAAGTAATTTTGTACGAATCGTGGGAGGAGACAGGAGGGGCCGTGTGGAAATCTTCCACAAAGGGTCCTGGGGAACAATATGTGACGACAGCTGGAGCATCCGAGAGGCCGGCGTAATCTGCCGAATGCTGGGATTCAACCGTGCAGTCACTTTCTTCTCAGCCCCAGGAGGTGAGTCCACTGCAGCTTTGCACCTCTCCAGGCCTGGCATGGGTGGTTACACACACCACAGCAAGGTCACCTACACGAGCAGCAGGTGATATCCTCAACAGGGCAGCTCGTTCCTCTTGGGATGAGGCAGCTGCATGTCAAGTGCTGCTTGATTTCCAACAAGCCAACCACGCAACCCAACACACACCCACTATCCACAGGGCTCCCTTTAGGAAAAAAAAAAGCGTATTCCTCTTTCTCTCATCCAACACTTTTTTGCCTGTTTGTTTGTTTGTTTAATCTTCCAAAGGCACCGGACAAATTTGGCTTGATGACGTAAGTTGCAAGGGGAGTGAAATTACAATCACGGACTGTAGCAAGCGTGACTGGGGTGCACACAACTGCAACCACGACGAGGATGTTGGGGTCGAGTGCGCTTGATGGGACACCAAGTCTGTCCTGGGAGCTGCTGCTGCCTCTGCTCTCCGTGGAGCTTTCCCTCATGATGCAAACCCAATTTCATCAGGCTGCGCTTTTCTTCCTCTTTACCAGGTCATAAAAACATTGACAAAGAAAGTTGAATTTTTCACAAATCAGTAACAGTTGCAAGACCCACAGGTAACCTGAAACATCCCAGCTGCCACAAAACAATTGGAGCTCAGGCACGTGAGCCAGTTCACAGCTTTTCCAGCTACCTGACATCAGCTCATCTGCAGGAGCTCACACGTGTGTGACCTCTAAGTCCACAGGGGAGGGAATGGTCCACGTTAGCTTAGTGCAGTAAGAGAATAGGATGAGTGTGCAGAAACCTGCACTTACTGCAGCTGAGCTGGCTAGTCCATCTCCATCACGGTACAGTTGTGAACCTGAGCTAAAAACCCCCAGGGAGGTGCATACACCCAAGATAGCAGATGCTCAGAAATCATCAGATGATCTCTTTGGCATGCAAATATAAAGATTCTTTAGAAACTATGCTGGTCACACATTAAAGTGCAAAAATAAGTGCCTGGGATCTAGGTGCCATACCATCCTGGTTTAGCACAGAGCTTGTTTTTGACCTTAGCTAAGTCCCTTGCCTTCTCTGTCAGCGTTTCGTAACCTGTCCCCAGGAGCAATACCCCTTACTTACCTGGTGTATAAAGCTAAGCTTTTCATACCTTTAGAAATTAGACAGTCCAGTAAAGCAAAATCATGACAAATAAAAAATATAGCAAAGCATGAATAAGCTATTGATTGGTGTTAAATATAAATAAATAAACAAACAAATAAATAAGTAAATAAATAAACAAATACATGCTTGAATAGATGAAGAAATAAAATTATACACACACACACACACCTGTAAATGTACTAGGGAGAAAATACTGAACTGGGCTTGCCTGGATCCAGTGCGATTGATGCAGTTTACGTTCAATAAACAAAGGTTTCCCTGCAAGGACAAGCGCTGGACACATCCTGATGGGATGCCTCGAGCGCGGCGAGACCTGCGGGATGAGCCGCGGGTACCGAGCCAGGACCCAACAGCCGCGTCCCGGCACCCCTCCCCATGCCCACCGCGGAGCCCGGTTATCTCAAATGCTCCTTCCCGGCACTAAGGGGAGCTCAAGGGCCGCCGCCGCTCCGCGAAGCCGCTGCGGGAGACCCGCGGCATCGGCCCGGCCCGAAGGCTGCCCCGGCCCCCTCGTTCCCGCTGCCTCCTGACGCGGAGAGCCGGGGATCCTGCGCATCCCTCCCTACTCCGCTCCCCTGAAACTCCGCCTGGAGCACTGCGTCCAGCTCTGAAACCCCGGCGCAGGAGGGATATCGACCTGCTGGAGCGAGGCCAGAGCGAGCTGCGAAGATGCTCGGAGGGCTGGAGCACCTCTCCTGTGAAGACAGGCTGAGAGAGTCGGGGATGTTCAGGCTAGAGAAGAGAGAGCTCTTAGAGCACCTTCCAAATACCCGCAAGCGAGCTGGAGAGGGATTTTTGACAAGGGCATGTAGTGATAGGACAAGGCAGAATAGCCTTAAACTAAAAGAGAGTAGGTTTAGATTATGCATCAGGGAGAAATTCTTTACTGTGAGGGTAGTGAGGCACTGGAACAAGTTGCCCAGAGAAGCTGTGGGTACCTCATCCCTGAAAGTGTTCAAGGCCAGGCTGTACCATCTTTGAGCAATCTGGTCTAGTAAAAAGTGTCCCTGGCCAGGGGGTCGAAATTAGATGACCTTTAAGGTTTTTTCCAACTCAAATTATTCCGTGATTCTATGATCCCAGGAGTGGGAGGGCAGTGGTGGCCGCGAGGGCCTGGTGATGCATCCAGAGGGTCCCTGTGTTGTCTCAGTTGTGTTGTAGGGAAGGGTAAAAACGTGTTTTATCCTGTTGAACAGCTGACAGCACACACAGTGAGGGCAAAACCTGAGAGTGGGGTGCTTGATTTGAGGGAATGAGGCAGGCTACGGGGGTTTCAGTCCTCACTAACTGCAGCACTGGTCAACCAGTTCTCCAAGAAAGAGATTTTGTAAAATAAGAGTGGATGTTTTTAGGTCTTTGTGATGCAGCCTCTTGTGCCCGATGGTTTGTGATAGACTGCTGGGCTGTTGGGACACTTGTACAGGTTTTGCTCCCCACTCTTTAATAGCTAGAAACACAGTTTTTAAGGCAAACTCTCAGATTTGGCCAGCATGTCAGAGGTGTCCCCTTATAGGGACAGGGGAGGGGCAGCTGCACAGCTCACCCCCACCCTCACCACTGTGGGGGCAGGACACAAGCCCCAGCAGTGACATTTGCAGCCTGGAGCCCAGCACTGTGACCCCCATGCTGCAGGTTTGGGGGGCACTCATGCCCCACATGTTCACTTCTCCAGTCTAAGGGAAGGTCCATTGGGGCAGGAAGAGGGCCACAAGCCACCCTGGGAGGCTTGATGAGCAACAAAAAATCCTTTTGCATCTACAGAAAGGGGTAGCCCTGAGATTTGGAGGTTGGCTTGCAGGGCCACACCCCCTCCCTCCCAAACACCCAGCTCCAGGTATCCCACCCCGGCTTTGAAGTCTCTCAACCGTCCTGCACCGCCCTGAAAGAGCTGCCTGTGACAGCTAACAAGGAGTGGTACAGCTTTGCTTATCATTCATGCCCAGCACCAATTAAAAAGACTTAGTTAAGCAAAATGCAATTACAGTGTCATGGATAAAAGGGATACAATTAATTAAAATGGAACACTTTCCCTTAGGAATGATGTTATTTCCAGATGCTCCCATCCCTGACCATTCCTCATGTTCTGAAGAGATTTGGAATGGGTGGGGAGAACTGGGGTCTTTCGGGGTAGTTTTGTCCCAGCTTGCTGGCTCACATGTATTTATGAGGCAAGTTAGCAAAGACCCTTGAGGACACAGATCTTTTCTGGAGCCCTAAAACACCATTTCCAATGTATCTGACACTACCTTTCCAAAAGGATGAGCATTTCATAGAGGCTATCTGGCACCAAGCTGAGAGTTTTCTCCTCTTGGGGAGAAAACTGAGCCTTCTGTCATCTCTGAAGTAATGGGGAGCAGCCAGACACAGTGAAATACGGGCTGTGGCTTGGAGGATTTTCCAAAATTCACAGGGAAGCAACTGAAGTGAGGTTTTCCATCTCATGCCCCACGGGAAGGGAGAGATGCTGAAGAGCAAAACATTTACTGACTAAAAGCCAGTTGTCCAGGTTTCCAAAGCCTGAAGTTTGTGCTGATTGCATCCATAACACACCTCCTTAGCAAAATTGTTGACGATTCCAGCTGCAAAGATAAAAAAGGCAATTAATGCATTAAAGACATTGCATTAAAATATGCAATAAGGAAACAGTTTTATGCATTATATTCATGTTACAGACAAGTAGCAACTTTAATACACATGCAGGCTTACATCTAAAGCTTAAACTCATCACATCATATATAGGTCAATATCTGTATTTTCATCCCTCTCTTCTGAAGTCTTCTGATGTTTTAGATCACATCACCACAAATCCGCCAGCACATTTCCTATTTTTTTCCTGTTAAACATCACGGTGGAAGGCAGCATCTGGCCTCAAAACCTTAAGACTTTTTTTTTCTGTCTCACTTGGTGTCAGAACTGGTCAGGTTTTGCTTGGTTAACTCTTCCCACCAGCATGGTCCAGCAAAGGCCCAACCAACCATTGAGTGCAGTGCACAAGTCCCAGGTACAAGTACTTCTGACCCTGCAAAGGGGCCAGTTCGGCTCTCACAGGTGCTGGCACGAAGCTGGACCATGCTCGATGCAGGCAGCTGCTCTGCTGTGACACAGAGCTGAATTTAACCCAAAGTTCCTAAACAAACTGTTAATGGTAGCTCCAAATGATTATCCATTTATTTCAGTATTTGTCTTTTTCAAATGTGACCTAAAATCTATAAGTAATTAGTTATTGTACAGGCTACGGTACTGCAAAATGCTTCCCTTCATTTTTTATTCAGACTCTGAACTATAACTCCAAAATCATTCTAGTCACACCAGCCTTCAAAGGTCTAAATGGGGAGGAAGGGGGGGGCTAACGCCTTAGTATCTGTGAGATTTACAAGAATATTTGAGGATTTTCTGGGGATTCAGTGTGAGATGAAAAAAAAAGTGTTTTGCAGGCACACAGAGGAACTTATGCTTCCAGTTCAAAAGGAAAGGCACATCCAAATAGAGAAAGATTTAAATGCTAAATAAATATTGCTATTCAACAGCAGTCTTTGTCTTCTGAGTCCTAGGTTAAAACTACTTCACAGAGACTATAAAAGCTCCTTACTCTCCTTTGTTGGAGTTTAATGAATTTTAACCGCAGAAGTTCCAGAGTGGAGAGTTGCCTCCTAAAACTCCTCCCGAATCATCTAGGTACCCCAGCAGGGGAAGGCAGGAGAGGACTTTGAGAGCTGTCAAATAAGGTGAATAAGAAAATAATACACAAATTGCATTTATTCTGGGTCCGCTTGTGATGTTTGGTATAAATGCTGACAAATAAGTGGCACTAGGAAGGTGCTGATTCCACACCATCAGGGTATCAGCAGCACGAGGAAGCACAATTCTGCAATGACCTTGCCTTAGGAAATCCCAGTGGAGTCAAGGGATTCAGAGGGCTTTCAGGCTTAGGCCATAAATCACTCAAGATACGAATTACCGCCTTATTAGAGCAGATTCATAACTTTAATTCTAGATAAACACACAATTAGCCTGATCTCTTCTGATAACATGCCAAAAGGAAAAAAAATTAGCCACCTCCTCCTAAGCAGACTATCTATTCAAAGGAACTGGAGCAAACCTTCACAGATGTTGAGGCCAGCAGGACCGCTGTAATAATCCCATCTGACCTTCTGCACGGTGCAGAGCTGAAAATCTCCCCCGGGGATTGCTACATCAGTTTGAAACTACAGCTTGTTTTCTAGGAAGGTGCCCTACCTTGGTTGAAAGTTTTCTGAAAGCAGAGAAAGCACCATATGCCTGAAAAAAACCACCACATTCTTGCCTCACTAATCAATGTGCCAGCTCTCTCCCAGTGACTCCACTCCTAACCTGTGCTGGGACACTGGGAGCCAGCTGAGGTCCTTGAGCCACCGAGTGCTGCTGCCTGAAGTTCGCTCAGACAAGGCTTAAGAGATAAAATAAGTTTTCCTTAACACGGTTAACTTCACCTGGCAGGGACAAGCCCACAACCAGGTTTTGGAAGAGCTACTTACTGTTCCAAGCAAGCAGCACACCCATAAAGGGATGCTAATGCCCTTGCCAGAGTGTAGAGAAACGAGGAATGTGCAGCACACGCCAAGATCAAACCAGAGGTGACCTTGATAGTTTTACTTCTGCTCAGCATCTGAAAGGGTATTTCTGGAAGGCTTTTGCCATGGTATCTGTGGCTCACACGAACACTGGGACTCTGCTCTTGCAGTCGCTCTGATCTTGAAGAAGATGTTTGACTTTACAGAGCAGCGATAGAAGGAGCTCGTTGGGAGTAGAAGGCTCTCAGCACACTTCTGAGGCCCCCAAACTCTTTTCTAGGTGGAAATGAGATCAGACTAAGCTAAAGTGGCACTGTTTGCATGAGTAACAGCTAATCCAAATTACTCAAGGCTGAGAGATGAGGATCCCAGGGCTAAAAGAAGAAGGGTGTTTTTTTCCACACATGGGTAAAGACTGTTGACTCAACTTGCAGGGCTATAAAATTTCTCCAGTAACAAGCAGGGACAGAATCCTACAGCAATGCTGGAGGGAAGGGAAATACCCTGTCTCTGAAAATCCACTTATTTCAACTAGACTGAAAGAGCTGCAACAAGACTATAAATGGATCTGGCTGTGGTTAAGGGGTAGATGAGAGGAGGAAGAACGCCCTTTGCTTCTCCTGCGTTTTCTTCCAAAACTGCAAAATTAAGAGTGGGGAACTCCCCTGCCTCCAGTTTGCTTGTTTTAGAAGCCTTTTTGAGTCCTCCAGTACAAGCTGGCATGGAGAGGGCAGAAGAAGCTCTTTTCTGGACACAGTGTCCTGGCACACTCTGACTTTACACATCGTAGACTGGAAATGTAAGAAAAAGTCACTTTTTCAATATTTTCCTTTTGTTGCTCCCGGATGCACAGTGCCACTTCCCATTACAGGCCAGCATGTCAGTTGTGACCTGCTCAGGGGAGACATGCTGTGGCCCCATGGGACAGGCTCAGCACGCTGAGGATGCGGGGGTAAAATGTACAGTCCTCAGTAAACATGTGGGACCCAGCTCAGTGAGGGGTCCTGAGCAATGAGATTTCAGCAAAAGGCCTCCAAGCATCACCCAGCATGGGAGATGAAGCAGAGAGTTGTGACCCAGGTCACATCTGCAGCTGGTATAAATCAACATTGCTCTGTTGATAACTGGGGAAATACATGCATTTGCTTCTGCTGATAATTGAGCCCATTTTTGTTTTTTTTTTTTTTTTTGCCTAGATTAGCTCCTGGTGAGTCTACTCTTGGGCTTGCAGGTGGGTCATGTGTTCTGCCCAGCAGCCTGGGAGGAAGGTGGGAGATTCAGCAGGAATAGTGAGTCCTTCCTCAAATGCCTGGGCAACTAAAAAAAGCATGCCCAAGGCTGGGAATCCTGACGTTTTCTAGCACAGAAAATAGTAGAGACTCTTTCCAAAATGGTTATTTAAACAAGGCAGTTTAAATTGAGCTGCACTGATTATTAGAAAGCACAGTAATTTTCAGTATCATGCCACAAAGGCATTATAAAACTGCCGACAACAGCATTTCATCAACACCTCTGGTTCCAGCTTTCTCCCACCTTGACACTTCTGCAGTTTAACCCTAATTATTGCTGCTTGCCCCATTATGACGGATGTAGTCCCAAGCCATCCTTCATCTCTGTGCCATGAAGCTCTCAAGGATTCAGATTCCTTCACTTAATGTGAAGTGATGAAATGGGTTCTGGCAACAGACACGAAGTTGGAAAGCTAAAATTTTTTTGAATCATAAGCATAGAAGTGAGTTGTGTAGAGTTTTCATCCAAATTACTTCAAAGAGACATATTTCACAGAATCATAGAATATCCTGACTTGCAAGAGACCCACAGGGCTCATCGACGTCCGGCTGCTGGCCCTGCACAGGACCACCCCCAGGATCACACCATGTGCCTGACAGCATTATCCAGATGCTTCTTGAGCTCTGGCAGGCTTGGTGCTTCCAGAACCCAAGCACCCTCTGGGAGAAGAGCCCTCTCCTAACATCCAGCCTAAGCCTCTCTGGCACAGTTTCATGCCATTCCCTCAGGTCCTGCCACTGGTCACCACAAGGCAGACATCAGTGTCTGCCCCTCCTCTTCCCCTCACAATGCTCTCTCGTAGTCTGCAATGAGGTCTCCCCACAGTCTTCTCCTCTCCAGGCTGAACAGACCAAGTGACTTCAGCTGCTGCTCATATGGCTTCCCCTCAAGGCCCTTCACCCTCTTTGTTGCCCTCCTTTGGACACTCTCTAATAGTTTAATATCTTTCTTATATTGTGGTGCCCACATTTGGAGAGGAGAAACTCCTTCTCCAAAGTTAAAGGGCTTGTTCCCCAGCTGACATCAAGTACCACAGCCCATCTAATGAAATACTCGTGGATCCCTTCCCTATCTAATGAAGTATTTGTGAGTCCCTTCCCTTATCTTTAGGGGGGTTTTCCCTTCTATTCGGTTGTACATCTTCTGCTCTTTAGCTCTAACTGTTCCAAGATGTCCATCTGATATGAATTTACAAACCAGATGATAGCCATCATTTTCACATTAAGGAGGAAAACTCATGTACTCTGTTTCAAAGGCTTTAACTCTTAATCTCTGTTTTCAGACCTGTACGTACTGCTCTGTTCATACTTCTGCAATTTAGTTTCCAAATACTCAATCTTTTCCAAATAAGACCGAGGTAGCTGGCAGTGTTTAAAAACACTGATACTGTTAATCAGCAAAAGCCTTGTTGAATTGACCCAAACTTGTCTGTCTTGCATGACGAACAACTAATGTAAAGTTAGCCCGGCTGACACACTGAGGTACAGAGTGGGGAGCAGGCCTCTAAGGCCTTCAAGGTTGGTTAAAACAGAAAATATTTCAGTCACAGCTGAGAAAGGAAGAGATCACTGTCAGGTTTGGCTCAGTCAGGTGCTCAGCTGGTGTAAATAAACTCAGCTCTGTTGAGGTCAAAACGGTTTACGCCCACAGTTATTTTTTTAGAATGAGGTGAACATGTAAAATCCCTTACTGAGTAATTTTCAGCAAGTTTGAGCACTACAATTCTCTCTAAAGTTAGGAGGAATGAGCAGTCTGAGAGAAGACCACCCAAGTTACCGCAGGCTGTCAGTAACCATCAAGGGAAAATGGCCCAATCAAAGAACACAAAGTTCTTCTCCATTAAAGCACAGATTAAGTGTATACAGCTGAAAGGAGCTCTAACTCTTTTCTCCCTTTGTGTGCTTGATGCAGCAGGACAACGTTTGTCCTGGCAGGAGCATTTCAGGTAAACTGGAAAAAGTCCGATATGTAAATACTGGGTCTGAGCCATCCCATCTGCCTTTTGAGGGTTGCTGAGAGAGTTACCTGGCAGGGGATATAATCAGCACCTGGATGGAAAAGTAGAGAAGTCCAAAGATGAGGGGAACATCCAGCTTTCAAAATGGTCAGAGGAAAAGAAAGCCTAAACTGACTCCATAGGAAAGAGCAGAAATGCAGGGAACCTCCAACAGAACTTTAAATCACACATTATTATGAAAACAAATGGATATTTTCAGGGAGTTGGGGGATTAGAAATTAGAGTCTGGACTTCAGAAGTATTTGTAACCACAATCAAGCCAAATTTGAGAAAAAAAGAAAGCTCATATTGTCGCCAAAACTGGGGGAAAAACAAAACTCTCCAACAACATTTTTGGTGTTAGAGAATCAAGGCATTGCTTTATTTGGCCGGGATGTGCAACAGAAATAATTTCATCCACACATAGCTGGGTTGTGCAGAGAAAATCATTCCATGACACCTGAATTTTGCTAGATTTTTCAGACACTTATACAGTCAAAAGCCACAGAAGTTCATTGGTTCAATTGGTCCCAAGTTACACAGTTCTTAGTATTTGATTTCCTACTGGTTATCAATCTCTTTGCCCTCAATGTTAATTAGGTTCTCATTCTTGGCTCTCTTATCTCTTTTTTCCCAGACCAGGTGTCTCTGACCATGCTAGGGTTGATGTTTGGAGCTGATGGTCACTATCTTCTGTGTATCTTTTGTACCACTCCCAGTCTGTTGAGAGGTTAAGCTCATCACACCTTGCGTGATGCAACAATCCTTCGAAAAAAACCTCAAAATTCCTTTTCTCTGGGGCAAAGGCGAACAAAACCCCTGACTAAAGTTATATAAAAAATTTTAAACTTGGTATCTTTTCCAATAATATCAAGTCCAAAAAGCCTTGGCACAGCAGATACGAGAGCTGGAGCAGTAAGAGCCTCTTTTTCTGAGCTTAAAAAAAAACCTACTTGAGATTGAGCCAAAATGCAATATTTTTCTGTTTTCTTACCAAAACTAAAAGCAAAAATATTGCCATTTCCAGGGAAAGCGAGTGTTAAAGATTTCACCAAGCCTGCATATCATCAATCCACAGTAATGTAGAGGTGATCCCGACAGCTAGGAAAGCAGCCTTATCTACCCCAGCAGTGGCCAAAAAAAGGAGTTCAGCTCACCCAGCCCAGTGTTTGTGGCACACTAAAACCAATCTAATCCTAATGTCCCTGTACCCACCCTGCCAGTAAGCACTTCTGAGCATCCCAGCTAATTTCTAGAAACTTTGTCAATGGTGACCATCTGTCATTGGGAAAACACGAGAACGGGGATTAGTAACAGACTGGCAGGGAATACTGGAAAACTGGCAATATATTTTACTGAGTACAGATGTAAACACAATGAGGACATTGTTCTGAAATTAAGGGAAGAGCAGGAAATTTTGCAGTTTTCTCCTGAGTTGGTTTGTTGGGGATTTTTTTTCCCCTTGCCACAACAGTGGGGGAAAAAAGGCCGGCAAGTGAGAAGACTAATAATAGGGCATAAATGAACCATTTTGGGGATTTTCCCCTGGGGTCTGCTCCATCTCCCTTACTGCTCAATTGCCACCATTACTGCACGTGAGGTGCATGTTTATGCTGCTGCTGAATGAATGCACAGATGCATCTCTGTTATCCTAAGAAGCCTAAACTGCTTTTTCTAACAAGTACATTGCCCAGCGCACAAACACACCTAACGAGCTCGTTCTGCCTTGTTTGTTGGAATACGGCACCTTCTGCTGAGATTAAGATGAAACAGAAAGAGCACAGAAACCTAAAAAAAAAGAAAATCTAAATGGGGGATCTTAATTGCCTCAGTAGTTTTGCTTCCAAAATTAGAGAGGAAAATGTTTTACAGATGAGAAGATTTTAAAGTGAGCCAATCACAATGAAAGATTTCTGTATAAAACGCTGATGGTCGAGACATCTCCAGGGCCATGTTCATTGCAGAACGGGAAAATATTCAGAGAACTGCCAAAAATGTCATCCAGGAGGGGAACCTCTCCCCAGATCTTGTCTGCACTAATAAGAATTTGCTGGCACTTCTGAAGGCAGACGTATCTCCTGCTGAAAAAAGTATTTCCCATTGCCTCGGTGAAGGAAGACACGCTCTTGGGCTGATGTAAATCCATACCCTGCTGCTCCTGCTAGCATCAAAATGTCATTAAAAATCACAGCCTGAGAGGCATTACTGCAGCAGGAGAAGTCTCTGGTAAGGGGCAGCCTTTGGCTGGAGGCTGTGGCTTGGAAAGGGTTCTGTAACATTGCTGAAGCAGACATAGGGGCCAGCAAGTCCCACAGAGTGGGGCAAAAAGCATGAAGGCTCGTTAACCAGGCAATCTGCAATTAGTAGGGCAGTGTTGGGCAATGAGCATGATCCACAGGAGCAGAAGCTGGCTGGGATTGCTCCCACATCTCTCCACTCCCCTCTTTCATCAGTACTCTGGGGGATCAGCCTGGATCGAACCAAAGTGGTAGAAATACTTCACTGACTTTGACAGACTTTGGATCCGGGTTTTCGTGACATTTTATCCTCTCATACTGCTCCAAAAGGTCCTACACAACAACCACGAGGCTGAGGTTTTCAAGTCTACTCCCATCACTTTCAACAGAGACTTTTCTTCCCCCTGCCGAGACAACCCTGAACCACGCACATTAATAATTAAATAACAGCTGAGCACCAGGGGAGGGGAAGTGACAAAGCTGCCAAAATCCTTCCCAGATATTTTGACAATCCTCAGCCTGAAAAGATTGTAAATGAGGGTCTGGCCCCTTGTTCCTCTCCCACGTTTGATGTGTATCTTTAAGCATCACACGGATTACGCATCATCCATCCCAGAGATGCATATTGATGTCATAACAATATTTCCCACGCCGGACCACACAACACCGAGCTGCAGACACAGTGATTAACAACTGCTTTTGCCACTGTACCTTCTGGACTCCCATCAAAGTAGGATTTGTCCCAATTAATCAAACCCAAGTGTTCTTTGCTGCCGCGCTTGTCTGCACGGAGAAGATCCCAAACGTTCATCCCGGATGCTGTGCGCGGCTCTAACCTTTCAGCGGAGTCTGCTGGGAGCTGCTGCTCATTTATATACAAAGCACAGCAGGTAAAAGGGCAACTAAACATAATTTACCTGGAAGTGAGGTTAAAAGTGGTTTACCAGCTTGATGGTGTTTGGCTTGAGAAACAAGACATTAATTAACACCTACCCATTGATTAATATTGACCAGGTTTTTACCTTGTGCAAGTTTTAAGTAGGTGGTGCTTAAATTTACTTTTACCTAAGTTTTCCCTGTACAAAGAATATTTTTGGCTGAACTTTGACCAAACATGAGCTTCCTTCTGGCCTGACATTCTAACACAGAGAAGACCTGCACCTCCACAGAGGACTGCAAGCGCTGCTGCTCCGGGAGGTATTCCTGCCCTCAGTGGGAGAGTGCCCCAGGACACCCTGGCCCAGTACCACTGACATTAATGAGCCTTGTCACTGCTTCCAAACTCCTGTGGCCAAGTCCTGCTGCCCGCAAGGCTGGGACTTTCTGACATGCTCCCCTTGCCTTGGGAGCCATACGCACAATTTCACTGCAGGCATGGTAGAAAAACCCTACCAATGGTAGAAAAACAAATCCTCTGTTTCTTTGAAAGGCATCATATTTATTTAGCAATGGCATCCTCCTGGTGCCATTGCAGCGACTGCAGTGCACTGTGGGGTATTCGCATGATCTCAGCACCCCAAGTGCCCTGCTGATCCCACAGACAGAAGCTGGGCTATTTCACCCCAAATAAGAGAGAAGACCTGCCCCATGCTTTGTGATTGCCCCTGGATGCCTGTGACATGATTAAAATATCCTTATTGCCAGGGTGGTCCTCTTGGAACAGGAATATGGTCTCGATCCATCCTGTGGGAGTGCTGGGTTTATCACTACTTGCCCATCCATGGCACATTTAACTTGGCAACATGAGATGCAAACAAAATTAAAACCAGCTTTTCACTCATCTAAGGCAGGAGGAAGCCGGGATTCCTGCAGTTGACAGATGCCATAAGTGAGGAAACTGGATTCTATATGAAACTTTCCCCAAAAAAGGCAACTTGAGGCCCAAAACTCACCCACAGCCAGGATCTTCCGGATCTCAGGACATCCCATTTCAAGAAGAGAGGTAATTCTGGAGATATGGTATAAGCACCTAAGCCTGATCTTCCTCCAGAAATTGTCTTTCAGGCTGGCCAAAGCCCATGGAAGTGGCTCCTGCAAAAAGCAGAGCAGGTGGGAAAAGCCTTCAGGAAGAAAAGACAAAGCCTTGAAGCTGTATCTGCCTTGGCAGGCCTTGAAACAGAGCCCTTGCTTTGTATTGCTTTTATTTTTAGTGGCTCTTTAATTGGTGTTTATTAGAAAGAGACCACTTTCGAGACTTGAAAGATCTTTTTCCAAATTGCCATAATTTCTCTCATCCTCCAAAAATTTGAGTTTTCTCTTGACTTGAATTTTCCATAAATAAAGACCCTCTGCAACTTTGAAAACTACTTTGATTCAAAGTTTTAATAAAAACCTTTGAGGCATCTTACTGTCCTTGCCTACAGGGGAGAACACTTGTTTGTTTGTTGGCAGGGTGGAAAATGCTGACAGTAATGGCAGCTTCAGGAAAAATTAACTTTCGGGCAATGAGGTTTGTTTTTTGTCCTGACAATTAAAAAAAATTTATACATAGGGGTTTATACCTTACACTATAGAAACATTAAAGCAAGTGTTTGTTTAAATTTAAGCTATAAAGAGATTTCAATGCACTGAAGAATCGATCTGTTAATTTTCTGTTCTCACCTCCCTTTTCAAAATAGGATGACTTTGCACTCTGGAGTGATGCTGTTCTCTTCAAGACTGACCTGACTGTTACAGGACAGGTGAAACAATCCCAGCTGCAGTGTGCTTTTAATCAAACCAAACATTCTGAAAACAACAAAAATATTCAAATTTTTTTTTTTGCCGATGCAAAACCAGTACAGCATTCCCTGAGCCCACCAGTGAGACTTCTGGTTTAGCCACTGCTGATGGGCACCATTTTGCAAGTTAGTTTTTGTTCAATTCATTGGGTTGCTGGGTTGCTTTTAAGAATAGATCAAAATAACACATCATGCCCACGACAGATCAATAACCCAACCTGTTCTTGGCCTGTGTCTTGTCCTCCTACCTCCTAAGCACTGAACTAGAACAAGCTCTAAAGGACTCTGAAATCAGTCCTGGCCCAAGAAATATGCAGTAGAGAGAGATCTCGTTCTGAGCCACGTTGCAGAAGAACATTTTGTTCTCTGTGCTCCAGAGCCTCCAAGAAAGCATCCTGAAAACCATTCTTCAAAATGTTCTGCAGATTAGCCTTAAATGCTGAACATAAATGAGGCAACCTCAGCCTTGAGGAGCTGCTTCACGGCTCAGGCTGTTTCAGCACTCCCATTGTCCGCCAAGGGCTTGGGGATTGCTCACATTTTATGACTGTGCACCAGGGAGAGCTGGTCTAGCGATCAGGTGAGAGATTAAGAGTATTCCTAATATATAAAGGTAAACAGAGGGATGAAACTTATTTAGATCTGTGGTTTAATGGGAAAAAGTTATTTCCTTGCTATTGAAGCTTGATCTCTCCAAAATGCAGGGAAGGCTGGATCTTCTTCATCCCTTTACAGGCAGATCAGTGCACCAGGCTGCAGCCACTACTTGACTGACACAGAGATTTTGGAAGCTCTGTGAGTGATGAGTCATGTCCCTGTAGGAGTCTCCCTCAGCCCCAGCGTGGGCATAGGAGAGCCAGCCTCTCCTCTGGCTGGATGTACAGTCATACTCAACACATGGATAAATCGTAGCTCTCCAAGGCTCATAACTCAGCCAAATCAGTCCCAGTTTTCACGGGAGCGCCCAGCTACACTCACCAAGGACACCCATTCCCCTGCCAGGATTCATTTGCCTGGCCCCAGCTGCTTTGACTGTGCAGATGCTAAAAATAAAGTTGCAATGACTGTTTGCTAGAGGAAATAAAGAGTTTTTGCACTCTCATATTAGAGAGTGGGCAGGCCAGGCTAGCTCACAATCCTCCCACCCACATAAAAAAAATACATGAAAAGCAATAGATCCGCTAAACCTTTTGTCCAGAGAGAGGACAAAGTCTGGAATCAATGCTCTGGAAGGCAAATACAGGAATCCTCTTCAATCACCAGGAGACCTGGACACTCTTTAATTATCCCAGCAGCCTTGCCTTGTCTGAGTGCTCACCCACGGCTGCAGGGGGCAAATGTCCCCTCGAACCCCAGTCCCACACGCCCTTGGAGGTCACCTGCCAAGACCAAGCAGCTGCAGCCCCTGCCAAAAAACTTGCTTTTCTGATGCTTATTTTTTATGAACTTCTACATCCTGCCAAGAAAGAGATTTTCTTACAGGGAGAGTTGACTGAAGCAGCAGGAAGACATGAAAAATGCCCTTTCTCCCCCACTTTCTCATTCATCACTAAATTAATGAGAAGCATTTGCAAAGGACATGGGCATTGCAGCCCACGCTGCACACTGGGTTCCCCCTCCCATGTAACCCCACAGGTAAACAGCATCACCAAAGCCTGGCTTTGTGACAAAAGGCACTCACCATGGCCAGAGCCAAGCCTTTAAGAGCCACTCTTCAATTAAATTGAAAACATTTCTTGCAATAGTGTAATTCAGGGTCTAGGCTTAAGGGAGGATTTTTGAATGCAAAATAATCCATTCATTAAAAGTTAAAAAACCCACCCTTAGTTTATTACCTGCTATTCTGAGCTGAGAAACTTACACCCAACCTCAGCAGAATGCAGCTATATTGACTACAAATAGGATTACTCCCAGGAGCTTTTCATTTGTAAGTTTTCTGTGGAGCTTGAAGGTCACATACGAAAAAGGGCTACAACCTACTTGAAAAAACAGCAAGGGAGAATGCATTACCTCTGCTGCTGCTGCTGCTTACGGGAGGAAACAATAAATGCCTTTCTTAAATGGCATAAATTGAGCTGTGCTGATGTTTCACAAAGGCACAAATTGGTTATCTTATTTAAGAGTCAGGTTATTTGCTCCTGGATGAGATCTGAGCCGCTCCACCATGACAGACAAGATTAACTCAACGTCTCTGAAGTGGGAAGGGCCAGCCCAGAGAGCCCAGCACAGCTTGTCTGGCCAGTTAAAGGATGTCTGCAGGGACAAATTACTCTATCCCATATCTGCAGTACTCTGCCACTTATGACCCAGTGACCTGACTCTCCAGAAGTTGAGATTTGACATGACCAAGGCAGAATGATCCTTCTCGAGACCCTGTAGTTTGGAGAAGCTACCATGCGCCTGCTGTGCCCAAGTAAATGAAGCCAAATGGGCAGCCACAAATTCCTGCCCATACCAGATCCCCCAAGCCCTGCTCAGGGTCTGCAGGCAGCCTCACAGAGGTGACACAGATGTCACCTGTCTACCTTGTTTCTGCTGGCAACAACTCCAAACCCCTCACAGGTGTGGGAGTGCTACAAAGACAAGGTGACGTTGTTTCCCCTCTCCCTTCCCAGCCCTGGGCAGCACCAGTGATGTGCAGCACACGCCTGAGGACTCCCTGTTCTCATCAGGGACACAGGAGAGCTTGTTTAGCAGCAAAACGAACTCACCTTGGTCTTGCCTCTGGTCTCTTTGCCGCTTAGTTGTGCCCCAGAGGACCCCAGTGTCAAAAACCATACATCTGAAGAGTTCCTTTTATTTTGAATTAATTTTCAGATATTTTAATTGTCTCCTTCAGCACACTTCAATGACATCTATCTTTTAAAACTGTCTTAATTAAAAGCCAGGCTTTCAGAAATTGGAAGGATAGCAGTGGAAGTGTCATGGGGCAGACACACAGACTCTTACCCCACCAGACACCAAGGGGGTTGACGACCTTTTTAAGAAAAGGAGTTGAACTGTCTGGCCCACAAAGCTGCTGCTTGTACCGATTTTTAAAATTCTTGGGATCTGAAACATCTAATAATGTAGCTCCAGCCCAATGCAGAAACAGCATATATGAAGAACCTGTGATTAAAAACATGCCAATTTGTGCCTGGAAAACATTACTGAGTGTGTTCCCTGCTTTCTGCTTGCAGCACGGATTGAATGACCTACCACAAACAGCCAGGCAAGAGGATCAGAGGTTGGTGTGAAGACCTCTGGAAGGTCTGTAAGCAGAAAGAAAATGAATGACTGTCTCTGCTGTGTACACCTGTCCTCTCTGTCGGATGGGGCTCCCTGGAGGAGCACAGCAAGTGCTGATCTCACTCAACTCCAGCCCTCAGCCTGAGGTGTGTGGAGCCACAAGTGGGGATCCCAGCAGGGTCCTGGACCTGCTGTCTGCTCAGCTGGAAACCACATTTCTGGAGGAACTACTTGTCCTTCAAAAAAACAGCAATCCCTCACATGACTCCCTGAGAGCCATGTCTTGAAGGACCTGCCTGAAGGGGCTGGTCCTGGTCACCGAGGGCCACTCTGCTCCTGCAACAGCCCAGCACAAACAGATTGAAATCACTGAGGAGGAAAGGGGCTGAGTGTTGGGGCTGGAAGAGATTTCTGGGACCAGAGGAGCCATCTGAGAGCAACTCCACAAGACTGCATTAGTAAGCACTGGCACACACCAAGTAAGTCAGGAGCTTCTTTTCTGAATTAAGCACCCCTTACATGTACTGCTCCCTGACCACAAATCCTCTCCTGCTAGGGTGAGAGCCGCCCTCCACTTGGCATCAGAAGGTTTTATAAGCCTGGACTGGTGACTAGGGCCATCTGCAATCCCAGTTTTACCTGCCTTAAGTACCTGTTAGTGTTACAACTCCTGACCCTGCAATATGTGGAGCAGCCACCCAGTTTGTCTCTCCTGGCTTGGGTCAAAAAGGATGCAGAGCACATTTTTCTCAGTACCAGCCGTAACTCGTGTGCCTTCTGTGATTCTTTTTTCTCACTACTTCTGACATTTTGGCGTGTTAGCTTTGATCTGCACTATTACAACTCTTCCTCTCAGCTATGGGAAAGAAGGGCTGGGTGGGTGAAAAGCCTTCTTGAAAGATCACAGACAAAACAAAATGGTAATGGGGGCAGCAGCACAGCCAGGCTCTCTTCTCAGATGTTGGGTTGCTTGCCAGGACAGTGCCAAAGAAAAGACCAAAAATAGTTTTGGGACAGGGACATGCAGCCCGTGGTTGTACTATATGCGTACTGCAGATCCCAGATACGTGATCTGACACAGGCAGGAGCTCCAGGACTCAGCCTCTAGGAAAACACCTCACACCAGGAGAAAACTTAGTCCCAGCTGTCTAAGCTGAACCTTGTTAGTAATAGGAAGGCTGCTGACTTCCCAGGAGCTCCCCAAATTTGTCATCTGTGTGGTCCCACAGAGCAGGCTGCGAGGCATGGGTCAGCTTTGCTTCTTAGCATCTTCATCAAGGTACCACATAATGACATAGATTCTGAATACTAAATAAATCATGTCTTTCATAAGCATTTATTGCTCATTAGTTTGGACACTGAGCTAGTGAATGACTCATTTGTCTTCTAAATCCCTAATGGCCATTAATTAAAGAATTAACCCAGCTTGCTGAGAAATGGAAGAAATCAACTGACAATTATTTACAGATATATATAAAAATTCACGTCTGTTTTTAAGATTCCAGGATGCTTTGTCAGGGGATTGCAATCACTCACCAAAGGGCTGTTCTTTAATTTTCAGTTGGAAAGCTTCAGAGCATTTCTCCTGGCACTTGCTAAGTGGCTGAATGATTGCTCCCCACTGACAAACGAGGGGCTGGCAGATCGCAGGTGGTTATGTGCATTCACATAAAGCAGCACAATGCGAGTCAGTGCTGCTTAGATGTGTGTGTCACCTTTTCATAACAACGAAGAAAAATACCTCCGAAGGTGTCGAGTGTTTTGCTTATTAAGCAGTTGACTGATTGCTCCAGACTGGCAGGTGACACTGTGAAAGGTACCAGGTGTTGGTGCTTTCCGGTGTGCTAGAGCTGCCCGCCTTCCTTTTGGACTAACAGATTAGTGAGGGGCACAGCCAGAAGATGAGGATTTTGGTGGCTTAAATATTTTTAAGTACCCACTATGCCACGTGTTCTTGTCGACCCAAGACCCCTCCTGTTACAGAGCAGCTAGAGGAATTCACTCTGAAAACAAACAAAAAAACAGAAAAAATACTTGACTGACCACTTGAGACAGAAACTTGGGTTTCCATGGAGGCAGACAGGGGGCTTGGTGTAATTTGGCATCAGGTGAGGAAGCATTAGGAAGCATTTTTTTGTGTTTCCTTCGAACCTGCTGCTCACCAGTGAATACTTGTGTTCAACAACACGGTGAATTATCCCCCGGTCACTCCATCCATCACCTTCAAGGTATCACAACTTCTAGCTCATCTCCCTCACAGTCATTTGTTTTCCAAGAGGAAAAGTCCCAATCTGTTTGGTGCTTGTCATACGGGAACTCTGGCATGCCCTTGGTCATCCCTTACCCTTCTCTGTATCTCTCCTGATAGATGAATGACGCTGTTGGCTTCACTGGAATTAGCAGAAGCATGAAGTTGGGATTGCGGTTAAAAGTTTGTTGGTTTCATGTGTGGGTTTTAATTTTTCCAAGCCACATGCACTCTGATAATTTCAGTGACACTGGGCTGGATGAGAAAAAGCACTGGTTGGATCACTACAGGCTACAAAAACACGGCCTTTGCATGAACTCAGTTACCTGGATCACTCGGTAGCTTGCAAGATCTCAGTATTAGATGATGCAATAGCCAATATATGCCTTTGAACTTCACAATACTCATTTAATTTATACCCTGTAATTTACATGTTCAAGTGTTGGCTGTACACATCTGCTGATGAGTGGAAATGAGACCTCATATTGCCAAAACAAAGCATTCCAAAATCAGGTTAGATGCCATCCTGCCTCCAGAAAACACGTACAGGGGGAATGTTCTTCTGAGAGAGAGTTTTTTAATCTGTGATTTCTGAACCTGTGAGGTCTGCTGAGCTCACGTTTCCAGGATTTTTAGATTAGCTGCTCTCTTTGCCGGTGTCTCAGCACCTCATGGTGACTCAAGCTATGATGAGGGTTTTGCTGCAGGATCTTCTCTGCAGCCACTCCCCCAGTGTCTGCCTCTGCCTTGTCCATGCCCTCCTGGGGCAGCCACAGGCAGACATCATGGTAGTGGGCACTTCGTGGTGTCTGAGGTGGGACTGTCACCATCAAATTTTAAAAACCACCCCAAAAAATGCAAATTAAACCAAATTTGTAACCTCCCTTATTTAAGTCACTGCTGAATGGGGCAATGCTCAAGATTTCAGTATATTTGATGGACTGGAAAAAGCATTTCCCAACTAGCCCTGCCTAATTATAGCCTCATTAACAGGAGGACTGACTCTACTGAGCCACTGGCAAAACTAGGCTGCCACAAAGGAAAAACTGGGAAAGGCCATAGATTTTACAAACTGTGGCACTTCCAGGCTGGAACATCTATGGCAGGTCTCATGAAGGACCCATCCAGATATCAGGAGAGTGCATGCACAAATATGCCTGAGAGTGTATTTCTAATTTCCCACACGGTAATTGGCAGTAGGTGATGTCACCCCCAGCTGTCCCTCACCCAGTGCTCACCCCCAAGGCTCAGCAAGCACATCTGGCCTGCATGGGCACACCTCTGGTCTTGCAGCAGGTCACCCTGGTGCCAGCTCCAGCAGCTTTGAACCGACAAGATGGGACAAAACAATCACCATGAAGCTGGACTAAAAAGCAAAAACCACAGGGTTTGGTGTTTCAGGATGACATGATGGAGTAGCAAAATACCTTGGACTCTGAGCCTGCAAATCCTGGGTGCAAAATGAAGGTGGAAATTACCAGCTGGTGTGTGTACAAAACATATACATGATTAAAAGCAGGCTGGGCTCACCTAGGACCCAAACACCTCCACCTTCAGTGGCCACTGCAGAAGAAGCCCTCTGATTTATTTTTTTTAATCAATAGGTGTGTAAGCAAAAGAAAAGGCCTGGTTCATGGACTAATTTTTAATTGATTAATCGCCTTAATTAATTGCCTTTCTTTTTTTTTTTCCCCTCCTGGACATCTCCCATCCTCCCAGGCACACACCAGTGCTACCCAAACTGCTGGCAGAAGCAAGACAAGAGCAAACACAAGCGTTGAAGGTGGGTGTTTGGCAGCAGAGCCGGGCGCCTGCTCCATGTTCATCACAGCTGGGAGGACAGCAAGGAGCCAGAAAGTTTCATCATGTCCGAAAGAAACGAGCAGAGTAATGAAAGACTGCTCAGACGGTGCTGCGGGGTGCTGAGGGTAATAAATCAACCAGAAAGAGAGTCAAAACAAACAGGAGCAAAAACCTGTTTTTGTGCTGAATTTTGAGCTTGCTTTGTGTAAGTTTGGAAGCATTCGGTGAGGGCAAGTCTTTGCTTTTATTTAAAACATTTGCAGTAAAATTCCAGCTTCTCTCCAGGCTCTTTTGTTTAAATCCAGAATGATTTTTTTTTTTTTTTAAATCAAGAATGATCCTTCCACAAAGGATTTTGTAAATGGTACATCTACAGAAATAATATTTTAAATAGGATTACTTTTTGCCCAAATTGCTTTTTAAAATAAAAACTCGTGTTTATTTAAATGAGCAATTTGAAAAAACATTGACCAAAATCGTCTTAGCAGAAACCTTGGCCACAGCGTAATGAAGGGGGTTTTTGTTCTTGATTACAATGAGGAGCAAGATTAATCACAACATGATTTTGAGAAACAGATGGATTTTTGGCTAGAGGGGAGGGAGTTTAAAAATAAAGTTGGCATAAAGATGAAAAAAAGGACTTAAACATTATGTTTAGCTAATTAGCTCATTATCCTGTCCTAGCAGTCTGCACAAAATGAAAATACTCTTAAATGAGCGTCAAACTCCTGCAAATTTCCAAAACATGTTTTGAAAGCTGTTTTGGTCTCTGATTCCTTCATCGAATTTCTCTTCTTCCCTCAGCCCAGCCAGCGATGGATCAAATCCTCTCTGTTCACTCTGGGGAGTGAGGTGCAGGTATGGACCTGCCCTGGTGGAGCTTCCCAAGCCTGAGAGCAAACCTGGCAGCTGTCAGGAGGGACATCCTGGTGCTCAGCTCCTCTTCTGCACTCACACACCCCAAATTGCGCAAATAAGGACTATTTTACCCCCTTTTCACCAGCTGGGAAACATGCAGAGCAGCCCTTTGCTCTAGGGCACAGGAGGGGTATTTATACATTTTTTCTGAAGGATGTACTCTGCTGTGTTAGTTTTAGGTCAGAAATGAGTACCCTCCCATGTCAGACTCTTAGCAAACACTGACTAAAAAGAGATTCCCAGCCCAAGACCAGAAACATCTACAGACACCCAGGGTGAGAGCAAGGCCTTCAGCACCCACCACCCAGTGATGGCCGTGTGAGGTTAGTGGTTGCACTTGGTGGCCTTAGAGGTCTTTTCCATTTTTAATGATTCAATGATTCCATGACCTTGGGTCACCATCAAGTGATTATTTTGGAGTGGGACCATCTGAAGAAGGAACTACCAAAGAACACGAAGGAACAGGGGGATTTACAGAGGGGAAGAGACGGCCACTGACAACCCGGAAAGGGAACACCGTGGTGGCTCATCAAGCTGCATTCGTCTGGAGAGGAGGAAAGGTGGGTGTAGGGGAAACTGGAGGAAAGGTGTAACAGCGGAGGGTGATGGAGGGGTGGTGGCTTGTAGCTGCTGTACAGAAAGAGCACATAGGACATAGGCATAGCCAGGATGCAAAGGGCTTGAGGTGGCAACCAGACATCCACTGGGATATGTCAAAAAGACAGGCTGTGACTGTGGTTTGGGAGAGCAACACTGGACCATGAGCCGACAGCATTCTCTGAACTGAAGTTTGCAGACGAGGAAGAGAAGTAGAGGGAGAAGAGAAGGGGTACAAGGGCAAAGCTGTGTGGAGCTCTGACATAAACATGGAATGACAGCAAGGATGATCCAGAAGGGATGACACCACCTCATTACCTCTGGTCCATGGGAGCACTGTCCTACCCCAAAGAGTTGTGAGGAGCAGGTGGATCTGCCCTGCCAGCAGGGCTCAGGAGGGAGAGGAGCAAGGACTGCAGGAATACTGGGCATTCAGCCCTCAACAAGGTTCAGAAGAACTCAGCTGACCTTACCTCACCCACTGCAACATTTCAGGAAAAGGAATCTCAGCGAAAGTTATAAAAAGATTAACTTTTGGAGTTAGTCCGATAAGCTCAGGCACACTATTACAGCTGAGGCCATCATGATCCCTTCAGAGACATGCTACCACCTCCTGGGATTTTAAACGTGCCGAGCATCATTTTAAGCCCAGTTGCTGCATCAACATCTGTGCTCAGGGTCTCTGCTCCACTGCACTCTTTAGAAAAAGGCAGCGAGTCCCACATCAGCTTTGACATGAGTCTGGTGAGACCAACCCATTCCCCTTCCAAAGCCCTCTGACCCTCTGCAACCACCAAGCAAAAGCAAAGCAGCGAACAACACCCTGGGAGAAGCAATTAAATCTGTTCAATTGGATTTGTTTCAATGNAGAAGGGAGGACACCACCCCATTACCGCTGGTCCATGGGAGCACTGTCCTACCCCAAAGAGTTGTGGGGAGCAGGTGGATCTGCCCTGCCAGCAGGGCTCAGGAGGGAGAGGAGCAAGGACTGCAGGAATACTGGGCATTCAGCCCTCAACAAGGTTCAGAAGAACTCAGCTGATCTTACCTCACTGCAACATTTCAGGGAAAGGAATCTCAGGGAAAGTTATAAAAAGATTAACTTTTGGAGTTAGTCCGATAAGCTCAGGCACACTATTACAGCTGAGGCCATCATGATCCCTTCAGAGACATGCTACCACCTCCTGGGATTTTAAACGTGCTGAGCATCATTTTAAGCCCAGTTGCTGCATCAACATCTGTGCTCAGGGTCTCTGCTCCACTGCACTCTTTAGAAAAAGGCAGCGAGTCCCACATCAGCTTCGACATGAGTCTGGTGAGACCAACCCATTCCCCTTCCAAAGCCCTCTGACCCTCAGCAACCTTCGAGCAAAAGCAAAGCAGCAAACAACACCCTGGGAGAAGCAATTAAATCTGTTCAATTGGATTTGTTTCAATGTTGCTAACAGCTATAACACTGTGGTGCCCCAGCAGCAGGGCACTCTCCTCAGAGGTGGGTGTCAGGACATGCACCGAGCCGCCACAGAGACCAGGGATCCCCTGGGACAGGAGGATCAGGAAGGGATGAGAAGGTGCAGCATGGACCTGCCAGACAGCCCTTGTCCCAGCCATGTCCTTGCAGAAGACATAATAATTCAAGTTTTTCCTGGCATCAGGAAGCACTGGTCATTCCTAACAGATGTCTGTCCTCACCTAACTATACGAAGAAATGCTGAGACTCCCCGGTTCTTCCACCACCAACATGCAAATCATCCTAAAGGAGGGTGGAAGCTCCCTGGTCTGAAGACCTTTTCTTTTATTTCTGCTGCCTTTGCCCTTCAGCCCCAAGTCCTAATCAACTCCCCTGTCCTNAGCTCCCTGGTCTGAAGACCTTTTATTTTATTTCTGCTGCAAGTCCTGACCAACTTCCCTGTTTCCCTCTACCAGGACAGCTGTTTTGGTCTGCAGTTGTACAAAATGCCAGCAGGTATCACCACGTACTTCCTGGGTACAATTTGGGGTTTTCATAGCTTGAAGCCTTCCCTGGCAAGAGCTATGCCATTTTGACAATGCTCTCTCCAAACTCCTGCACTGAGAGTCTCCTGGATCAGTGTGGAGTGTCAAAATGAATATATCAGGCTAACACCTTCAACCCACGCCTATCAGATCAAGTCTGGCCTGCATAGTAGAAGCGAGTTTGATGGGCACGATGCCTTGGTTGGCTGTAATAAACAGTGGTAAAGTGACCTCCCAGGAGTAAAATTAAGAGGGCAGAGCTAACTGCAGTGGAGCAGGATATTATCAACAACAACCATGTGCCTGTGCCAAAGGTCTGTCTGAAGTGGGCAGCAAAAACCAAACAGCAGGGTTAGGCTCTTGTGAGTGTGTCAGCCAACACGAAATTGGTGAGGAAAGGCATCCTGTCATCTGAGCTGCTGGGGAAGATGTGGGACACATCTCTGCCCACTGCCAGCAGGAAAGAGAGTGGCCGGGGACAGTATTTTCTCTTCTCTGTATAAGAGAAGAGAAAGCCTCTTGGTCTGTTCATCAGCCAGCACCCTTCTGGTCAGTCGCACCAATAAATCAACACCCACTGATTTTGTGAGGCCAGTTCCTCACATCTAACCCACCATACACCTCAGTAAAGAGTTGTAACAATATCCTTAACACATCCACTCCTTGGACTCCAGAACAAAACACTTCTTGTTCAGCATAGAAAGGATGTGGGCCTGCTGGAGTGAGTCCAGAGGAGGCCACGAAAATGCTCAAAGGTCTGGACATCTCTGCTATGGAGAGAGTTGGGGTTGTTCAGCTTGGAGAAGAGAATGTTCCAGAGAGAACTTTAGGCAACTTCCAGTACCTAAATTGGCTACAAGAAAGCTGGAGAGGGACTTTTCACAAGGCCTTGTAGTGATAGGACAAAGGAATGGCTTTAAACTGAAAGGTTAGATATGAGGGAAAAGTCTTTGCTGTGATGGTGGTGAGGCACTGGAACAGATTGCCCAGAGAAATTGTGGATGCCCCATCCCTGAAAATGTTCAAGGCCAATTTGGATGGGGCTTTGAACAACCTGGTCTAGTAGAAAGTGTCCCAGGGCAGGGGAATTGGAACTGGATGGTCCTTAAGGTCCCTTCCAACTCGAAACATTCTGTGATTTTACAATTCTTAGTGACATTTCAGTCCTCAATGAAATCTCTTCAAAGCTGTATTTTCCTGTAACAAATCTTAGAAATAGTCTCCAGAATGGTCATTCTTGTTCTGGCTTCTCCTTGGACCTGTGTTTTGAGAATCCCTTGTTTAAAATCCTGTCTCAGGGGTTTGACTTGCGTGTGGTGAGCCGTGCCCAGGAGCACTTCACTAATTGCTGTATGACCAATGGCCCTGGTAGCACCTCACAGTTTCAACATCCTTGGCTCAGGTGCAAACAGAATTTCGTAAGAGTCTTATGATTTTAACAGCACATTGCTGAAGTGGGGAGGAGACGGGTAATTCATCAGCTGCAGAGTCTCCAAGCTGTAAGACATTGCTCTCTTCATGCTCAGTGTGAAGAACTACGTCAGCATTCAAGCCTTGTCTTGAGAGGCTCCTCACCCCAGCTGTCAGTGTGTGACCCCAACTACTTGTTTTTGAACTACTGAGACTCTGTAAAAAATTATCCCCGATGGATACCCCAAACTTCCCAAACCTTGGCACGCTGCTGTCAGATGTAAGCAGATTTGACTGTTATTGTATGAAACAAGATACTAATAGCTAATAGGCAATTTATTTGGTGCTGTCAGCTTCATGATTATCCACCTCAGAGACATGGCCTAAGAAAACGTGAATAAAATGTATGGGCCAGATCCTCATGTCTGCAAATCTGCCTCATTATCTCTATTTGCACATGGGAGATTTTCACAATCTGGCACTTAATTCATGTGAAGGACCAATGTCTGCCACTGGGAAAGAAAAACTTCATTAAAAACAGAAGGTCTGCCATAAAGCACTTGATGTACAAGGTGGGAGTTAAGTGTAGAGGGAAAAGGCTTTAGAAATTATCAATTGAGCTTAATTTCACAGCCATATTGAAGACCAACTCTCCCATGGGTAGCACTGAGTCTGTGCTTGAGTGGCTTTTGACAAGTGTCATGTTGGGGTTTTTTTATCAAACTCACAAAGGGAAAAGCTGGGCACTCAGAAACATGACCTTGCTCAGGTCTTCTCAAACTAATGTTGGCCTGTGGGGAGGACAGGGTGAGGCAGAATTTCCCATCAAGGACCTCAACACGTTTTGGGTCCCTTGAATACCAACATACTTGAGGTTCCTCAGAGCAGGAGGTCTGGTGGCCTGCTCTCACACAAAGTCACCCAGTAACAAAAATAGTCAAAATTAGCAGCCACCCCTCACAATAACAAGGTATGTAATGAGTCCAGGAGTCATAAAAAACAAAACACTGATGAAATCCTGCCCATCTCCTCTCCTTCCACTATAGAGTGGAACGTTCTTGCACAGACAGTTATTCTCAAAGCATGCTCTGTCTTGCTGGATACAGAAAGGAGTGTTTCCCAGTGTCCTACTCCAACCTGGGCCAGGACAAGGGCTCCTTTGTCATCATGCACCTACAACTCGTGTAGAAAGGCAACTTTATGGACCAGCAAGGAGTTCACCCCATTTTTCTACACCCATCAGCATTAGTTCATTACTTCACACCCCAAAATGTTCTGCTTGTAAGTCTCTTTGAAGAGGTCTAAGTAACTTTCATGGTGCTCCATCAGAGCATCAGGTTTCAGGGCTATTCTTTTTTCCAAGCTTCCCTCGTTTGCATTCCTGGTGACAAGGGCTGGCGCAGTGCATAAAGACAATTTCATACCTGTTTATTATGGGGAAGGACACTTGCATCTGTAACTGATTTGACAGGAGACAGCATGACAGCTGTTTTACAGGATTCTCCATTGAAATAGCAAATGAGAGGCTTGCTGGCATATATGGGACATATTTATATCCTAAACAAAAGGGCAATAACATACATAGTGACAAGCCTTGTTTGTACACAGCTTTCAGCAAGTTTGTGCCAAGCGCTGGCTCCCAGCCAAGCTCGCAGCTGGTACAATCTGGCACAGCCCCTCCAACTCCAAGGCAGCTGCATCAATTTACACCAAGGAAGAAATGAGGTATAATTTTCTCAGTTACACACCAGAATTACAAGAGATGGGGAGAGAAAAAAACGATCATCTGCAGGAAGACTGGAGGCGAGCAGCATCTCAGCCTGCCACGTGCTGGAGAGGGATAGGTCTGAATGTGTTCACCAGGCTGGGCCCTTGGGTTTGTGTGTATTGTGGGGGGGTTGCAATAAAGACAGAAACATTTTAGAAGCCACCCACAGCTATCTGCATCCAGTGTGGCAAATAGCACTTAGCACATTGTTTTCAGCCTGTTTAGGTGGGAGGGTACAGTGGGAAAAGCTGCACTTCCATCGGTGCTTCCACACAGGGAAACGGAGATGGGGCTCTCCTGAACCCCAGGGTCTCTAACCATTCTGCAAACAGTAATTTTCTCACGCAGGGAAAAGAGATATGAAGATCACCTCCAGCCCTCACTTAGTCCCTGACCATCTGTGTAATGCCAGAGGATGCTTCAGAGAAGAGGCTGATGGCAGTAGCCTGGGGAGGCTGAAGCAGGACATTAGTGATCACACCACTGAGCTGAATTTTGGCTGAAACTAGCAGGTGAACAACCTTTGCCATACTATGAGTAGCTTTTTTTTTAACAGCAGCACAGTAAGCACTAATGCCTTTTCCAGACACTAGTTCAACATGCTTTCTAGAGGTCTCCACTTTAAGCATCTTTTAAATTGATTTTCATAACTCACTGCCCAAATTAAAAAATAATGTGGATGCTTAGTCCTGCTCTTTAGGGAAGGCTTTGCTTCTCCGTGGGTGACTGCATAGCTCCTGCTGCACCAGGCTGTTGTCTTGGCTTAGACATTTCACATTGTTCCAGCAAAAATAGAAAGAAGTATCTGTTATTGTTTATAACAATTAATTCCAACCATAATAAATAATGCCATGCCTGTACAGCTACTCATAGTGTAACTACACCTCGTCACACCCAGCCCTGCCCAGAACTGCTATTGAGTGTAATGGATTTGCTGTATTTCCAGCCCAAACCCTGGGGTCAGTTCCTCGTATGTAGCCAGAAAGCTGCCCAGCAGATGATCACTCTTGTAAGGGTAGAAGTTACAGTGGCCCAGCCATGTAACTTTGCTTTCATACTGGCCACAAAAAAGCATAACACAGGAAAACACATAGGACATAAATCTTAGCAAGAAGCTCCTACAGATCTACACTCATGTTTACATCACAAGTTTTATGATGATCATCTTGATGTTGGCTTGCTATGTCAAAGATAGAGATGCTTTGAGAAAGGTTTGGAATGGATTGTTTTAATTTCTCTTGAAGCAGGAACTGGTATCTCTTTAATTTTAATTTTAGCCTTCTAATACCAAAACCAAATTTCTTTTCAGAAAACTGAGATGGCTCTGCCTCCAGCTATTAAAGGCAACAATATGGGTATTGTATGCTAAAAGCCCCAGGAACAATGGCAAAACAAGGAGCCGGTGTAAACAAATGGATGAGGCAACAAAAACTGGATGAGACATTTTCAAACATTTAATGATTACATGTCAAAGCACAATTTAAATATCACAGCGCCTTATGTGTTCATGAGGAGGAAAACAAAATGACTGAGAACTCCTGGCTAAAATAGTCTTGTTCCTGGCACTGATTGATATTCTTGAATGGAAGACTTGATGGATTATGATTTTTGCAAGAGAATCATTACACGCCAGGTGCACAAATAGAGAAGTACAGCTTGTTGACACCTCTGTGCAAAATAAAGCCATTCTAGAAATTTTGATTCATTATATCTCTATTAGGAATCAATCCACCTGACCTAAATTTTGCGTCATAAATCAGATTAAGAAACCCGTCTGGATCTCAGCAAAGGCTGTACGCCCTTGGTTTAAAATCACTCCACTATATCCAGCACACCATTATTATTCTAAATGCAATAATCTATACGGTATAATTTAGGTCAACTTGATTTCAGACTAGGCAAGAGCATTTCTACCCACTCACCCGCAGAGGAATTTAATCATTTTAGGGACATTATTTGTCTTTTTTATATGGGCTATTTGTTGGGTTTTTTAGTTTCATATTCACTCACTGCTCAAGATGTGGGGGAAAAAAAATCACAACATTGATAAAATACTGCAGGAAGATTATAAAGCAACTTTGGAGAACCTTAAAGTAGAGCCATGTCGTTTTCTTACATGGGTAATTACAGTAAATTGGATTTACACAGCTAAGTAGAGAGTCATTGATTTTTCCTGGCTGGCCGCAGTGCTGAAGAGAAGCCAGGTGGGTTTGTGATGCTGCCTAAAAGACTTTGACAGCTGAAAGTCTTCCCCCCTGAAAGTGTGTAAGAGTCTATAGGTCTGGCTGAAAGTCAAAAGGAGTTGCATCCAAGTCTGAGATGCTTTTTAAACTATCCCCATTGGTATCAACCTGGAATTTGGAGTGAGTTTTAAAAGGAAAGATGGTAGCATTTTCTGCATGAAATTATACAGGTTCATTAACCATGAGGAATTTTTGTTTAACTTTGAGGAGCTGCATTGCTCGCTCCTCTTTGAGCTGCACAAGCAAACCCAGGGGTACAGCACCAGCCTTTGACGATGAAAGGGCTACGAGCAGAAACAAAATGGGCTTTTGAAAGCTTCAAGCCCATGACAGCTGTGAGAGAGCAATAATTCAGGAAATGTCTTGGGTAAAATCAACTCGAATGACTTGATGCTTTGTTTTATCATTATGAACATAAAGGAGTTTCTTTTAGTTATCAACCAAAAATCTCAAGGGGTTCCCCAAAGGTTTGCTAGTAACATGCCTTGAATAGAAATGACTGCAAGTGGCAGTAAAATAGCAATTGAAAAGGGACATTTTCCCCACAAGTGTCAGTTCTGTCACTAAAACATGAGAATCCCTAGCTACACCTGCACCCTGTTTCCACAGACTGCCTCTAATTCCAAGCCTCTCTCCAGACTTCAGTGTACTCCTCTATAAAACAAGGATGTGGACGCTGGCTGTCTACATCCCTCTGGAAAGTTCCTGGGAAACCTTCAAATGAGGTGATTTACTGCTATAGCCCCGTGGGTTTTGGTGGTCATTTCCACCTGTGTGTGTGAGAGGTGGGGAATAAAATGTGCTGTTAGTGTTGGACAGCTTTGCAGACGCTTTGCCAAGGGGGAGGCACCAACGGATGGGAGCTCACTCCGGTGGACACCTCCCTGCCTGGGGAAGCTGGTCCCCATCCAAACACCGTGCTGCCACCAGGGAGAGTTGAAACGACAAGAGGTTTTCCATAACATTCGACACTGAGTTTGTATAGACCCATTTCCAAATGAGATGCCTCTTTTTCTGGTGAAGGAAGTATTTACGAGCCATGTGGTTATGACCCATAGGCTTTTTTGTGCCTTTAAAGAGGTCTCCCATCCAGGGCATGACTGCGACAGCCCCAGACTCTGATCCCAGGGCAGGACCAATCCCCATCCCCGTGAATGGATAACACCCTGACCCTTGCCCCAGCAGAACACCCTCAGCCTTGAGACAGCTCAGCATGAGCCCAGGAGAGCACGATGAAGTGCTGGGGAAGATGCCAAACAAGGTGATTGTCAGCTATGCTAGCTGGTTATATTTATACCTGCAGTGGAAACAGACTTTAAAGGGAATATAAACGTCCTTGGCTCCTTTCTCAACCATTCTTTTACCTGGCACAGTGGTGTGAAGGGACTAAATAAACACTGAAAACCTTACTTAGTCTGTATTCTGCTAAATAAGACCCTACCAATTTCCTTTTTATCTTTTTAACACAAGACAATGAATTCTCTTAAGACTTTTCTGACTTTTTCTAAGTCCTCACACAGACTTTCTTAGCAAAGAACTAAGTTGTGCCTTTCTTCCAGAACATTTGGACAAATGACAAGACTAGATAACAGGTCGTCCATATCCCTTAAGTATAAATGTATTCACTGAATGTCTATGAGGAAGTTGATAAAAGCTTAAAAAATCTATAAACAGTAAGAATAACATTTCTGCCATAGGGAGGCCTGTGACAAACAATTAACCCTGAAATTTAGTAGCATTTTTGATCTAAATGGTTAATGCTGGAGAAGCACAACTGCCAGTGTCACACCCCTTAGGGGACCTTGAAACACTTTGGCTGAATGGCATCTCCCCTGAGCTCAGTTGCACTGTTGGTGCTTCCCTGAGCACTGGGTTTAGTTTTTTAATCCATTCCCAAACTCCCCCAAGTACCCGAGGTGCCATGAGGGGTGGTCTGAGGATGCTCTGGGAGCATCATGCTGGCATCACCTAATTCCCCTGTCAAACACTGCAAAGTCCCATTGTGCCATGTCCCCATTGCTGGCAACACCAATGTTATTTTCACTGAAAGTAAAGACTTCCTGATAGACACGATTTAAATAATACTGTCTTGGCTTTTTTTAAAGGGAAAGAAACAATCCATTCAAATGTAGAATGATTTCTTTCTCAGAATGTTTCAAAGTCATGTCACTCTATCTATTACCCAAGACAAATTACTTTGACAGCACTATCTACTCTTGACATTTGAGTTGTCTCTCTAGCCTATTATATTTTAACACAGGCATAAAATATTGTTCAGACAGTATGGTTAGTCTAAAAGAGTAAATCTAACTGCTTTGAAATGGCCTATTAGGAGATGAACTCTCAGTTTAGCTGCAGGCAGAGAATTAATCCAGTGCTTTTCTTAGTTCTTCAATGGCAATCTTTTCTTCCCCGCTAACTAAATGCTCTTTATTTGGAGGGATGTAAAAAGAGAGTGATCTTCAGAAGGAGAGGGGGCAAATTAAACAGAAATCAGAGGGGAAAGTGTCATTAAGAAATTCTGACACATGACATCGTTAGAGGACATATCTGGGCTCTCCTGTTGTGGCAGAAATGGAGATGGGGTTGGATTTTTACTTCGGTCTGGAGAACAATTATGCACTCAACTTACTCGGCCTCCTGCATGCCTTAAAATACAACACCTGCCTCTGCTGTTTGGGCTGGCATACTGCAAATATTTAGTTATAAAAAAGAACACCCTGGGGGACGCCTTCCCAGGGCGCAGCTGTTCCTGAATCCTGAGGATGGGAGCACTGAGGGGTCCCAGCCCTGCTCACTCACGTGGGCTCCGGCTGTTCATCAGGGGAGAGTGCTCTGCTCAGCTCACAAAGGGCTTCTGCCTGTCTCACGGCTTCACCTTCGGCCACGGGAGTAGTGTGAGCTTGTGCATGGTCACATCACTCTTAGGCATGTGGAGATATGTGGTTTGTAATAAACAAATGGTCTCAGCTACTTCAGAGGGATTAATTTCAATTCTTTCCCTGAGCTTCTCCTCTCCTTAGAACCTGCCTTTCCAGTGCTTGCCTTTACATCACAATTTTAGTGTTTATCTCTTTAATGTCTGCTCTTCAGCAGCTCCTTCTGTTGCCACTCTCCTGCAGCTTCTGCAGGAGAGGACCTGGAATTAGAGCCACATACATACTTACAAAGCCCAGTTAAACACCAGTATCTTGCTGCCCTCCGAGTATGTGATGGGGGTTTTGCACAGGTCTTGAATCGCCCCGGAGTCATCCCAACTATGGATGTTTTCCACGCAGTGTGCGCTGGCGGAACCCCAGGGAGATGGGCACTGTGAGAGGGGAGCATGGGAACGGGACCAAAACGCAGCCCCAAAGCGCAGATATGGGCAAGGAGCACCCCATGATGCTGAAAAGGCACCAAGCCGGAGGTGCCAGCAGCACTTCTTGCCCTGGGCGCCCCATGTCGCTGTCCCCAGGGCTGTCCCCGGCAGCGCTGGTTGCGCAGGGACCCCCGGCCGGGGCTGCGGCGGCTCCGCGGGCGGCTGTGAGCGGCGGCGGGCCGGGCTCTGGAGCCGAAGGCAGCATTGCCACCCTGTGGAGAGAGGAAGGGAGCGGACAGCTCGGCTGGGGACGGCTCCCGGCACTGCCTGGCACCCCTCGGGACCCCTCGGCTGGAGCCCGGAGCGCGGGGGAGGCTCCCCCGCACCGGGAGGGCCGGGGTCTGTCCCCTGCGGGGGAGCACAGCTCCGCAAACGCGCAGGCAGCCCGCTCGCCCACCAGCCCAGGCAGCCTCTGCCTCCCCTGGTTTGCATTTCCCCGAGGGATGCCCGAAGGGATACCCACTGAGGCTCCTGAGGACTCCCCGTATTGCTGAGGAAGAGCACGGGGTGAAAGCACGCAGTCCTGACAGCTCCCCGGGACAGGTGCAACCCATCTTTGCCCCTTGTAGCTGCCCCAGCCGGGTGTATCCAACGACTCCAGAGTTTGCCAGGTCCCATTATACATCCACCTGGATCACTGCATCCAGGTCTGGGGTCCTGAGCCGAGGAAAGACGTGGATCGGTCGGAGTGAAAGCAGAGAAGACCATGAAGATGCTCAGCGGGCTGGACCACCTCTCCTGCAGAGACAGGCTGAGAGAGTTGGGGTTGCTCAGCCTGGACAAGAGAAGGCTCCGGAGGGACCTTAGAACACCTTCCAGTACCTAAAGGGTGCTTACTTTTTTTTACTTACTTTTCCAACCTAAAGGGGTGGAAAGAGGCAGAGCGACTTTTTACACAGGCAGATAGTGTTAGGTCAAGGGGGGAAAGTTTTAGATTAGATACTACGAAGAAATTTTCAGTGTGAGGGTGCTGAGGCACAGGAACAGGTTGCCCAGAAAAATTTTGGATGCCCCATGCCTGGAAGTATTCAGGGCCAAGTTGGATGGGGCCCTAAGCAATATGGCCTGGTGGGTGGGGATTGGAACAAGACGATCTTTAAGGTCCCTTCCCACCCAAACCAGTGATTCTATGCAAAAACAAACTGCAAATCAAATACCTGAGCAACAACCACCTACCGGCTGCACCAGGGCTTGGCAAAGCAGTGTCCAGAGATTCTGCACATCTCCTGTGACAAATGCCAGCACCATTTGCCATGTGGTAAATCTGCCTTCATTCCCCTCATTCCTGGATGATGGTGAGGTTTCAACTCTTCTGTGCTTCCCGAATCGGGTCACTGCTTGCTAAAACACATTTATTGTTGTGACAGCTTTGCTTTGTGTAATTATCTGTTTATCAGCCACCAGCCTTCTCTTACGAAGGAGATTGACGCCTTCTTTTTTATTCATCGCATCTGATTAGTCTTGAAGATAGATATCAGCTTAAACGAGCTTCCTGGGCCAATCAATCAGCTCCGGAGACAGCACCTCGTGTTGCTCAATGGAACTCCCCTGCTGCCCTACCTGTGTGGGGTGATTGCCTTTCCCTTCCCTCGGGACTGCAGCAAAAGGATCCAGGAGGCATTTGTTTTGCTTTTGTTAATTGAAAGGTGAAAACTCTTCTGATTAATGATCCAACTACAGGGCCTCGTTTTGTCATTATTCCTTATTGATGAAAAAGGAATAACAGCCATCGGATAAATGAGGACAGGCACTGTTAGGACCTTCACAGGGCGCCTAAATTGCATGAGTTGGCTCGTGAAGGACTGAGCATAAAGGGGCTCATTAAGAGTGACTTGGTGACCAAAGGGATACCCAGGATTACTGTCCCCTGCTATTGGATGTGTCTGAGTTACACACCCTGTTGGTAAGCCAGGAGCTCTCTGTGCCCTTCCTCGCGTCCTTTCAGGAGCTGACCCAGCTCTTTTGCTGGTAGGTAGGAAATGTTGACCCCCCTCATTCTTCATGGTTATAGTTATATGATGTTATATCCATCTTTTTTCTTACCCAGCATTGTCCTCAAACAGTTCCTTCTGCATCCCCATGTCTTTGTCAGAGGGAGCACCCAAAGACAAGCACTCCTGTCCCTGCTCACCAAGCACTCCCAGCCTCCTCTGCAGGATAAGCTCTCCCCTCTGCTCTCTTTCTATCAGTCTCTCTCTGAATTCCAGGGTAAATTCATCCTTCTTGAAGATGTGTGACCCACATATGCAGTATTCCAGGCAAGGACTTGCACAGACCTTGTGTGCTGGTAATGCTATCTCGTTTTACTGTATCTGGGGAAAGTCCATGCCACCCTTAGGTTACTGCTGCCTTTTTGATAACTGGAGCAAAGAGAGTGGCTGTCCTCACGAGCTCCCAGCCCCCAGTGTGTCCCACAAGCTCCCAGCACTGTCTCCAGTGTCTGAGGACTTTGCACTTCTCACAACATTTCATTCAAATTCTGCTGGNAAAAAAGGCAAGAAAAAAAAAAACAAAACTATTCTGCTCTCCACTGACCAGATCTCCTGGAAGTGTCTCAATGGTTAATGAAATACATAAAATTTTGGCTTTTTAGGCCATGAAAAAAATGTCCTTAAAGAAAATCTGTCCCAAGACCTACCTTTGAGAAAAATGTTTATTAAGATCCTTGCTTGTTGCTGTCTGCCTGTAAATGAATTCCCTATCAAGCTTATTTGTTCATCCGTTAAGAAACAACTTTTCTAGTTTCACCAATGACTTCTTGTAAAGTACTTTCTCAAGAGTACATTTCCAGGGAGGAGATTTACTGCCCTTGTGTTGAGAGTGTTCGTTAGCTTAGCCAAGGAGACACAAATCAGGTTAATCTGGCACGAACTTCCTGGCAACACCTTGCAGGATTTTGCCTTGCCAGCCTTTCTTTTAAACTTGCTTGGGACTCTGAACATTTGTCTACAGAATTCAAAGCTGCCTTTCCTACTGTTTGAATAGTCCATGAATCAAATCTTCCTTCTGACAGCAGCCTCTGAAGTGCCAAACAATTCACCATCTTCAAGTCTTTCCCAGATTTCTACTCTGTGTGTTGCCACCTCCCACCCCATCCTTTTTTCCCCCCCAAAGATGGGGCAGACACTCCACTCAACCAGTCAGAGGTTAAGAAAAAGAGAATGTGAAATAACACTTAAATTTGAAAAAAATTGTATTTGAAGGGAAACTTTCTTCAGTTGCGTGAAGCCCAACTTTATTCACAAAACGGAAGAGTTTAAAGACTTAATGGAGACATTTCCTCTGAAGCATCAATCCAGTTGTCCCTGCTCAGTGCACAGAATAAACCAGGCAAACACCTCTGCTGTGGCTGAGGTGGTACAGCAGAGGCTACAGCCAAGTCAGCCCCAAACTTGGCTGAGACGAAGATGACGTCTAGTACTGTCTGCTCACAGCACTCTGAGCAGAAGACAGACAGGAGAGATCACTGGAGCACAAACAGTAATCACGAAGGTGTCTTCAGGGCACACGAGCTGTATACACACGCACACAGCTATTTAAGGGCTTTGTAAAATGTCTCACCTTCTGAACCGCTCTGAACCAGGCACGGAGATCCTGCAAGCCAAGCAATTGTAGGGGAGGGAGATCCAGCGAAGACTGGCACTTTTATATAGGCAATAAATCCTACTTCATGAAGAAACATGTTGAGGTAAAATTGCCAGTGGCTGTTTTAATAAGTATTTATGATACATAAAGGGATTTGATTCATAAACGCAGTAATTATGTCTTTACTACAAAGCAGTACAAATATAAAGCCTCCTACCTACTACACTGAAACTGTAATTGCATCTCATCAAAGAACATAAGCAAATCAAAATTAAAAACTTGAGCGGGGGGGAGAAACTACCCAAAGTCTTGGTGGTTAGACATTATGGGCTTTGTGTTGTGCCATTCAATCAAGCTAAATACCTCGTAAAACGGGGTGAAGCCCTGAAGAACTGGGTGGTGTTTGGGCAGTCCAGAAGATGGCTTTGCTCACCTAGGCAGCAAGTTTCCAAGGAGACCTGTCCACGTAATAGGCATAACAGAAACCTTGGGTTTAATCTCAGACAAGTGGGAATTCCACCAGAACCTTCCATGTGGCTGCAATTGCACCGTGCCAGTCATGGCAGAGCCACAAAGGAAGATTAAACCCTTCCTAGTCCAAACATGGCTGAGGGATAGGCTGAAATAAGCATTTCAAATACTATTCAAGTGCACACATCTGAAGACAGAGTCTTTTGTGCTGTGGCAACAGAGAGGTGTAACATCACTGTATTCCCCTACTGCAGGCACCAGGTGGGTAAAGGGTGAATTAATGTCACGTGGAAAAATAACAACCCTGAGGTTCAGGCACTGGTCACAGAGGTGCCAGATCCTAGCAATGGTTTTGTCCTCCTCCAGGCTAACCTCATTCCACCTGGCCTTTGCCAGGACTCCTAGTGTTCCTTGCTAGGTCTTCTCACAGCTTCTCTGGTGTTCCAGCCTTTTACCCTCTGCTCCATTCATCAAAGTGGTTTCAGGGTGAGGGGTTCTCCCTCCTCCCACCCACACCTCATTCCTGGGAAGTTTGGGTCCCTGAAGGCCCCAGGCTGTCCTCACTGTGTTCAAAACAAGTTCCTTGTGGTCCAGTACAGCTTTTATTGCCCCAAGTCACTTCAGGCCTGACACCTGCCCACGTCAGTGGCCAGCCCGGCTGTGAGAGCACCTCCACAGCACGGCTGGAGTAGTGTCGCAGTTATCAATGCAACTTTCCTACCAAATGTTCTTTGGTCTAATCGCTTTCTTAAACTACACAAACACAATCTCTGCGCCACAATCAATTATTTAACAGAAAATGATGCATTGAGTTAGAAACTAAATACCATTTAATATGCTTCAGGAATTCTAATTGAGAGATTTCACTGTACTGCTAATGAAAACTTTAACTTTGCGGTGTTTTCAAATCTTCCTTGAATATAGATAAGCCAATATCTATATACATTCTTTTAATGTCCGGAATTATTTTGCCATTTTAATGTAATCAGTCTTTCTATTTTGAAGAGGATGCCCTTGTAGGTTATTTGTTTTCCTCCTGTTTTGCAAATTGTTCCCTTTTCAGGATTGTTTGTTTAGTGTCAAGAGGTTATTAAACAAACCAAGCACAGTCCTTAAACTAATCAGCTAGAAGTGACAATAGAGATCAGGAATAATTCAATATTAAAGAGGTTACTTTTAAAATTGATCTGAAAATGTAACGCATTGGGGGGAAGGGGAAGCACATGCACATCTCTTATTAAAGTTGAAAAGATGAGCTGGAGGGACCAGATGCCTTAAAAGCACAAGCCAGGAGCCCCCAATGATGGGGAGGGTTGAGCCCCACCACACTACAGCCAATTTCCACATTCATACATGTCCTCCCCACTAGAGTGACTCAAGCGAAAACCCCACGGGCTTTGCAAGCAAGTGAGGGCTGGCTTTCCACCAGCCTTTGCTATCAGTCTTACCAGTCTTTGGGATCTTTCTCTAAGTACTTCACACCTACCACCTACCTAGGGTGGACCCTGGCTCTTGAGCTCAACACTGCAACTGGTCTTTCTGTGTGGTAAAGGTTGAGTGGTCTGTAAGTCTGGGTCTCTCCAAAAGACTGCTCATTAGTTAATTAACACAGATCACTGTGGATCTCTGCCCATGCAACTTTTGGCACTTCTCTCAGTGCCTCCTCTGAAGTTTGTTCAGCATGCTGCCTTGGGCAGGGTGGTGTTCCCCCTGGTTTACACACTTTCTCCTCTCTCCTTCCACTGGCCCGCAGGTGGTCAAAACACAGAAAGGGAGCGAGAAGAAAACCATCCACTAAGGGACTTTCTGAAGGAGTTTTAGTCTGAGTCATTTTGGCTGGGTGCTAATTCTTACGTAGTAAGGACCATACCTCTGCCAAGGACTCAGCGAACTCCTGGCGCTGTAAGTAGTATTTTCCACCCCAAGGGCTTTACATCCTTTCCACAGACTTCTGCCTGTGGAAGGCAGTGCAGGAATGAGATCTGTGCTGGCCAAGTGTCCTCTTGCAGAAGGAGCTCCTCTAGGACCAGCAGCAGGTCACTGTGGCTGCCAACCTGCCCTGCCAAGCACCTGGAGATCAAGCTCAGCAAACCACAGGCATCACTGGGTTTGTCAGCAGTTACAGGCAGAGCCAGGCTGTTGCTGAGCACTTTCAACCCACCCGGCAGGTAGGTCTCCTGGACATTTCCCTGTGGTCTCCTTTGGTGCCTCATCACAAGGTCACTGCCCTCGCTGTTCCAAAGGACTGCTCCTTACCCTGGCTGTATCCACACGTGCAGAGCACGGCCTCTCCTCGTGCAAGAGGACACAGCAGGCAGTTTGTGAAGTACACAGGAGCTACCTGCCCAACACTGCCCACCCCACAAGCCCTCATGCCTACCAGCCAGCTGTGAACAACCCTCATGTTGCCTGATGTTTAGTTTAATCTGTCCAGTGCTCCTGATTGAAGCAGAGCAGAAAGCTCTGGTGTCCCTGGTTTCAAACACAACTGACATGTTGAATTAACATAAAATCACCCTTTCACCATGATTTTGGGCAAAAGATCCTCCAGCCAGGCTATTTATACCGAAGACACGCAGCACAGAACATGGCGTGAGTCCTCTGGTGCCACTTGCTCCCGGTGCTAATTGTTCGGGAAGTGTCATCAGGATCATCGCTCTGCTCATGTTGTGACCGACTTTGGGAAAATTAATTTAAAGGGAGCAGCTGGTAACAGTCCTGATCTTTCAGAGGCAGCAGCACCATGCCTTACAGTGTGTTTGTCTTGCATAAGGATGCAACAAGCAGCGGCAGAGTCCCCATGCATGGGACAGACTTCTTGCGTCTTTGAAAAAGAGCAAACACCTAAATTCGCACCTCTGTAGTGCAGGAGACATCTAGAAATCCCTCTCTGCACTCTCCATGTGCCCATCAGCAAGGGGCACAGCAAACAGCCTCCAGCAAAGCTGCTACTGTGGAAACTGCTGGCTGGGTACTTCCACAATGCTGTAAGTCAGCTTTGGGGGTTTTTGAATATTTTTCTTATTCTTGATGTCACTTGAAATCAGATTTAAGCTGAAGTGAAAAAAATAAGCCATTCATAGGAGTAGGTTTTGTAAATTTACTGGTCTCATTGAACTTAAAACTTCCCTGTTTATTTAAAGCAGCTGAGGGGAAGGAAGGAAGAGTGGAAGAGCAAAATCAGACAACAAAGCTTCTGTTGTAAGCCTGGGTAGGGAGAGCTGCTGTCTATCACAGACAGGGACTCTTAAAAGCAGAAATGATATAACCACTGATGCAACCAAAAACCAAGTACCACTTTCCCTTTTTAAGATATTTGGGGTACAGTTGTCTTCAAAATAGGGAAATAATATATGCATTAAGAAAAACCTGCAAACTGAAGTGACGAAGAGGACACTGAAAAGAGGACAAACACCACAATCTAAGTCACTTTCTTTGTTACAAACCTGGGACAAACAAAGCTGTTTAATAAATATTGATATTGTTTGTACATCCTGCCTTTGGAAATGAATAGCATAGCGATGCTCTAGTCCCTTTCCCCCTCTGAAGAGACACTAAGATCAACACTCTGCATCTATATGCACCCCAAACTGGTTTTTAGAGAAAGCTGTAATCAAGTCCACAGCCACATTAAAATATCCACAACATTAAGCTCAATTGTTTAGCTAACACCACCCTTTACTCATCTGTCTGTTTAATGCCTAGGAAAATTAGGCTTTCCCAGCATGGAATAATCATGGCAATGATTATGCTGGGGTCAAGTGTTTTGGGACCAAGGAGCTATTGCAAGGTGGCTCTGAGGGTTCCCTTGGATAATGCCCTTGGGCAAGACAGGGTGCACTGCTGTATCTCTACAGGCTCCTTGGCAGACCCGAAGCAGGTTCACTTTCTATCTCAAACTGGTCTTTGTTCTCCTTGGGACAACTCTAACAAAGCCTTTCAAGCTGGGTCTTGCCTTCATGTTTCACTCTACTACCACAGACCTGAGCATCCCTTTCCCTTCCATGTCTCCACCTCTGTCCTATGCCCTATGTACATCCATTGCTACAGACTCAGCTTCCCTTCAAACCGTTGTCCTCCCAAAAGAGGAGAGCCCAACAGCCAGCCCCCCACACTGTCTCTAAAGAGGGACACGGTGACATTCCCACAGCAGTGTTTGGTCTTGCTCCTTCCTGCTGAAGCTTTTTAAACATGTGTCAATGTGTTCTGTAAATATTGAAGCAAAGCTCCAAGGCAGGCAGGCACATCCCCTGCAGTCACAGGGCTGCAGTGCAATGAGCTCACCAGACCACCCCACCTGGCATCCTAACAGTGTCCCTTAATTCACAACACCCCCAAGAACACACAGAAACCACCATGGAGATGGCAAAGGCACAGTTAAACCACCTCCAGGCTCCTCTCCTGCTACCGTCAGGAGCCATCAAGCCAGTCCTAACTCTGGCAGGCATCTCCAGCACTGCCGTCGGGAACAGAGGCTTTTTTCCCTCCTGTCTCCGCAGGCAAGGACGATGCTCCCCCAGCACCAAGGGTACTGCTGCCACATCAGGCAGCTGACTGCTGGACAGATCCCACATTTTCCCCATCCCACCTTCTGCAGAGTCGCTGAAGCAGAAACCTGCAGAGCAAGAGGCCAGGTGACACCAGGGGGTGCCTCTTGAATTGCATATTTCTATTGCAGGGGCTCAGCAGGTCAGCACCAGTGCAGCAGCCCAGTAGTGCACAGGGGATGGGTACCAACAGCGCTGGTCTCCTGTTCCTTGCTGGAGCAAAAGGACAGGTTTCAGTATGTTTGGAGCAGGCTGCCAGCACTTCCACAAGATGTTAAGCCATTTTGAGTCTTACCAGGAGCTTACAGTGCTGTAGGTAAACTTTTCTTTCCCTGTTTTTGGCTTGAAATTGAATTCCAGACTCTTATGCATATTCTCGTCAGATACTCTCCTTGGAAATGCTGAAGGAGTTCCCTGTGATTAAGCTGGAGCAATTTAACAGCTTTGACAGGCTGGGCAGGAGGGCAGCTGCCCCTTCAGCTGGAAGGTTCCTCTTCACACCTGATGGGCGGTAACCGTGTACAAATCCTGTCATTGCTGTAACAATTCAAAGTCTGGCTCAAATGGGCTCCAGGGGCTCAGGCCTTGAGGAAACCACCTTCCTGGAGGTTCAAGCTAACACATTTGCCTTCTCAATTCTATAGCCCCACTCATGAGGGGAGAAATCCCAGCCCATGGGACAGTTGCTTTCTAGACCCCTCTGGTTCAGTCACTCACAATCACAGAGCCAAACCCTGACCTCCATCAGGCAGTTGCACCTTGACCATCATCCTTGCCATGACAGGGACAGCAGCTTCATGTTTCAGGCTTTGTCTGGCTGCTCTTTGCCAAGGGACAACCCTCATCAAGAGAAGAACGTGGCTGGTGAGTGAAGGTGCTCCAGATCACAGCCCCATCTGCCCTTTGTCACCCTGCACTGATGGGGGGAGAGCAAGGGGTGAGTTACACACGCCACACCACCGAAGGAGAGCGGAAAGTGTCAGCCTGAAACTCTCTGACATCCTTGCACAAGCACAACACACTTTTGGACCCACAGCCAATGCACCCCTGATGCTCATTGTGCAAACAACAGTGCTGGAAAGTACATGCCACAGCTGTTTGTTTTCTCTGCTAGTCAGATGATGACATGATCCGCTAAAAACTATCTTCTAAATGTGCACGTCTCATTTAAACTACCTGGGGGTGTTTAATTATGGCTTAGCTGTAGCACACACTGCTGCTGCTGCATCTTATTTTATATAAGTGCCTGGTGAACCTCAAGGCTCTGTGCCCTCTCCTGCACTACACCACTGGGATTACATAGGGATGTACATAAAGGATATTTACAGTGCCCTCTGCCTTCCCCTGCTCTCTCTAGAACAATGCAGTGCCGAGCATCATTTATTCAGTATATTTTTTATCATCACCTTATCAGCTTCTCTGGTGGTGGAGAGGTAATTTGCATTTAGCAGCTTCCCTTGAAGAGAAAGCAAAAATTAACATTCAGGTGTAGGTAGAACAAGAAGTAAAAGATAATATAACACTCCTGGCTCTCTCACTGACCATGCATAATCCCTCTACAAGTTTTTCTCCACTAAGCTTTGGGAGAGACAGTGTGAAGATTTCCTCTGAGATAGCAGCCGGGGGCAAAACCATCGAGCCCAGTCAGTGTGTGCACAAACCACTACACAAGCAAGCCTGGTGGGTGTCTGCATCAGCAGGTAATGCTTGATGCACTCTGCTTTACCATCCCCTTACGTGTTCACCAGTGTTCCTTACACACAGAGCATTATTTGCATTGCGCTCCGATTTTTTGCAGGACACAGACTCTCACAGCTCTAATCTCTCCAGATCACACTGGTTTTCCTCAATCTTGATGTGTTTTTTATCTCTCTAATTTTGGGGTGAGATCAAGAATGAAATTACACCTGAAAGATACCCTTCATGAAGCGCAAGTGCTGAATATAGGGGTGGGGTTTCTCTGGTTTAGTTTAGTTGGCTAAAAACCCACCTGGAATATTTTAAAAAGGCTTTACCCTGAGGATTGCTATTAGCAGAAGTTTCCTCACTCTGCACCAAAATTTGAGAATCAGAAAGCTAAAAGAACCATGTCAAACCATTCTCTTTTTTCTCCCTACTTGCTCCATGCAATGTGGAACAGGCTAATGTTGATTTGCATTAAAATCATTCTAATCAGCAGACCACACCGACCCCTTTTGAAGAAGGTGGGAGCTCTGCCAAGGTTTCACCCTCTCTGAAGCACAGCCTCACTTCCTCACCCTCTGGCTACATGGACTCCCACTGCCTGCAAAGGTTAAAATAAAACTGTCCCATGGAGATCCCACCCCTGTGGCTGCTCCCAGGTGGCACGGACTGCACCAAAATGTGCAAATTTGCAGTGTGGCTGTTTGACGCTGAAGACACTCTCACTGCTCTATTCCAGGCACGTGTTTTTCGGAGGCACTGTAGTACTTGCAAAGGCAGGGCTTGGCTGCCTGCACCAAAGCATGGACTGTAGCAGAGAGGCCCCAAACACAGAGCAAAGTGACCTGTGTGGCTCTCTGGGGCCATGCTTAGAGATCTCCTTTTCTCCATGGGAGCTGAAAGGGGAGAGCGTGAGAAAGCTGGGAAAGCCCAGAGGTAGCAGCCGTGTTCCAAAGGACAGTCACAGCTGAGGAAGGGATGGGATGGCAGCTCAGATAGAGAAGAAGAGGAACTGCTGGGCACAGCAGAGATCAGTCATCACTGCAGGATGGTGGTGTGGACACCAACCTTGTATGTGGTTTGGGAAGCAGATGAACTCATGCAGGAAACAATACAAAGTCACCACACCAGGCTCAGAAGGGCCGAGCCAGGTCCCAGCAAGCCGAAACCAAGGAGCATTGGAAATGCAGCAGTTAGCTTGTGGTCAGGGTGATGGCAGTGAACTTGGCACCCCTGCTCCAGCCACATTTTCACAGACACCCACGCATAGAGGACAAAGTGTGCGCTGGAGGAGCTGAGATGAGTAATCCCACCAAATTTTTGTGATTTGTCTTCCTAGAGACAGATATGGGTCATGGTCTATTTCAGTTATAGAGGTGGAAAGTCACAGAATCACAGAACAGTTAAGGTTGGAAGGGGCCACTGGAGGTTATCTAGTCCAACCTCCCCGCTCAAGCAGGGTCCCCTAAAACACGTTACTCAGGATTGTGTTCCAGCAACCTTTGAACAAAGCCCAAAAAACTCTGTGAGTCACAAACAGCTCTACAGCCCTGCATGCTGCTATCACCAAAATAAACGCAGTCCCTGTGAGCCAGGAGCAAGGCAGGACAACACCCCAGAGAAAGGCTTTCAAGGAGAGGCTGGAGGAGGAACCCTCCATTGGGCAGGAAAAAGCAGGATGGCTGGAGACTGCCTTTACACTTGTACTCTGCTGGCAAGTCCATCAGCCTTGAAGTATCCTCCAAGCTACCCTGCTAACGCTGGATTTTAATCAGTGTTACTTGGGCTGCACAGATGAGCTGCCCGTGGGTCAGTCACTGACCCATGCTGTTGGTCACTGCAAGTGACACCAGACCTGAGGTGTGCAGGAGCAGGAAAATCTGCCACGCTATTTCCTTGTGCCAAGTCTAACTCCATCTCTCTGTTGATCGCTTTATTGACACAACTGGGAAATTCGCAAATCCAATCAAATAGCAAGGAAGAGCCAAATATTACAAAACTACCAGATGAGTAACAGAGAAGAGGAAAAATAAACTTTTTTTTTTTGTAATTTAAGCCCAGAATCAATCTGGGAGGGATATGTAATAAATATATTAAGCAGATGCATGTATAGCTCTGCAGTACCTCCGACATCTTTATCTGACATGAATTTCTAATGCAATTGAATCCGATTTCACTTCCCAATGATCTCGTCTCAGTCACTGCCACATGTCCCACCGCTGCCCCCACCGTGTGGAGCCGGTGATGCCGGCTCACCCGAGCGCCGAGCCAGCAGTGGCTGATGGCACTGCATCCTCCTCCGATGGGCTCAGCCCTGCGAGGCGCTGGGACCTGCCCTGCTCAGCCGCGGGGGACGCGAGGCCTGGCGGCAGCTGATGCATCGCAGGAGTCACTGTTTGTGACTCTTAATGAAGTGTGAGTCAGCACCGCCACTGTAAACCCTGTCCTGAGGAGCCTTAAACATAGCAGCTCTGGCCCGGGATGGAAACCAGAGCAGTCAGACGCTTGTGAATGAAGTCAAAGCAAACTGAAGCTGAGACTTGAAAAGCATGAATGTTTTTACAGTGGGGTTTCTTTTTTCTTTTGAAAAAATGTTATCATTTTCCCATTTGATGATCTGAGCTGATAGGAGGGAAAAACAAAAAAAATCCACAAGCAGGATACCCAGACTATGCCGTCCCGTTTTCTTTCAATGAACACCGTATTTTCCACATGTAGAATTGACACATCTGGAAGTGCATTAGGACTTGAAGAGGAGACCTCAAAAAGCCCCCTCAAAACCAGAGATGCTGGACAAATGGCCTACAGGAGCATGAAAATTAAATGGCAGGGATACAGGGATACACAGCTGTGAGATAAGCCTCTGCGTCACTCACACACAGCTACCCATGGCAAGTTACACAGGAAAATACTTTGGGTTGTGCTGGTTGTTTTTTAACAGACAATCTGCAGATTATACAGATAAAAGAAAACAGTAAAAAATTCAGAGGCATTCTGACTTGGTGTGGGACACTATGGTGAAAAAACTGAGTGTTCAGTCCTGCTTGGGGTGAATGGAGCTGTGTGCTGGTGCATCAGGAACATACACACAGCACTCCTGGATCTCAGAGGTGTTTAAGTTTTTCTTATTCATGGCTTCAAAGGGACCTGAGTGTTAGATGCCTGCTGATCAGCAGGTCCATATTTCCATCTTCTTACCATAGATACAAAAAAAAAGTGCTCAGACAGATGCAAAAATGATGTGATCAGATTTGTAAGGTTATGCCAAAAGAGCACCCAGTGTGGTGAGAATGCTTTTGCACAGTCATTCAGTAGGACTTGGGGGGATCCTGGACATCACGAGCTCTGGCAGTCTGGAGCTATGACAACAGGGCTTAGCTCAAGGAACTCACTCCCTGCAAGAGTCCTTCCACCAGCATCACCTTGCCCACACACCATCACCCCATGTGCCTCCACCTGCACTTCCAAAACGGACCTAACAGAGATGCAGTCACTCTGGTGTACAGAGAGAGCACTGCTGGGGGCACAGAAACACACTAAACTTCATTTTTCGAGGGCTCTATTACAGGCAGGCAGATGGGTGTATATATCTCTGCAGATCCACGGAGAAAGGGAGCATGATGGAAAATCAATAGTTCATATGGTGTGAGGAGTCGTCTGGCTCGGCTCCCCATCCCAACACAGCTATGTCACAGCCAGATCTGATGGATGTCTGGTGCACTTTTGGAGTCCTTCTGTGCCAGAGACCCACAGCCTTCCCAGGCAACCTGCTCCCGCATCTCACCATCCAAAAATTTCCCTTTCTGTTTGACCTTGCTACTACATCTCAAAGCCCTCACTCTTTCCTATGCAAAATTGTCTCAGTAACAGATTTCCCTTCCTCTCTTGCCCTTAAGGACCATCCTTTCTGACTTTTCAGCACAGGCCCATGCCATACACTGCCTCCAGGTAGAGGGAACTTGCATCTCTGTAATTCTCTCCCAGTATTTTTGCATGTCTTTCCTCTGTTTTGTCAAAGCCACTTTGAGGTTAATCCTTTTCTCTGCCTTTATGCAATCTGCAGATTTAACAGACAGGTCTTCTACTTAATGAGTCCCAGCAGTAATGATGGCACTGACCAGAGCAGAGCACAGGACACACTCTGGAACTGTCCCACACAAGACTGCTCCTCCTGGCAATGTACCATCCATAACTGGTCTCTTGGTACAACACCCAGCAGGCTTTGAAATCACTGTATTCATCCAAATTATATGATCAATATTTATAGTATTTCCACAGTTGTTTTGAATGCAATTTGCTACAATTGCAGACAATTTTCTTCTTTATCAGGAAAAAAAGAGAGAAAGGAGGAAGACAGATTCGCAGCTGTTAAATCCACGGTTTTCTCTGCATTACCTGATGCCAACTCTGATGCCTGCCTAAGGAATTGCCACCCACAGAGAAGCCTATAGGGAAACACATGGGAAATCACCAGGCCACTCCACCCCTAGAAGACTTGCCCTTGTATTTGTGCCTTATAGAAAGGTCTGAGGATGGAAATGCAGACATTTTGCAGACAGAGGCGATTGCTCAATCCTACCCCAAAATCATCTTACTCCTCTCACTTCACTCCCTCCCACCACCTGCTTGTAAGAGCTGAGACAAATTTTTTAAAAGTCAGCTCTACCATTGTCCATACTTCCATTTGACAGCACAACTAATGGATTTTTTAGGCCAGAGGGGACTGTTATATTCACCTCATTTGACCTTCTTAAGCAACTCAGGCTCCCGTATTTCACTTGCAGATTTCCAGAAGTGAACCAAGTGATAAACACATACAGATATCTCAAAAAATCCCTGCCTACCTGACAAGTTTGCTTTTCTATTGCTTGAAATAAGTAGTTTGAGAAATCTAGTACGAAGAGCAAGCTCCATTTTTCAATTTAAAGTCTGCTGAAGTACCGAGGTTTCCGGTGGCTACAAGCTGGCATAAATTGATTCCCCAAGCATTTTTCTTCCATGAAACAAACTGCTTCCCATTTAAGACCCATCTAGAAAGTAAAGCTTGGCAATCCTATTAGTCCACTAAGAGAAAAGAAAAAGTAAAAGGACAGCTTGTGGTTAGGTAGGTAGTTAGTAAACTAACTCAGAAGAAAATTAGCTTGGACAAGCTATCAAGAATTCTGCTTTATCGTTGTGCCTGAAATCAAACATGCTATCTTTGAAATCAGAGGTAGCACCTTGTATATTGTCCATCTTCCCTTCTCTAAAGCTGTCATACAGCCTCTGCATACATGGGCATCAAATGCACCTACAATTGCTTCAGTTTCACCTTGCTTGCCTGGCTGGTTTTTTTCTTCCCTTTGGAAGTGGGAACAGGAAGAGCGAATCTGAATTGCAGTTATCAGAAAACACCAACCACAAATCAACTCAACAACTGTGTATTTGATTTGTGCTGCTCTGAACTAAAAGCACATCCCTGCCATGCACTGCTCCAGAGGCTGTATGTATCAATACAGAGGTTTATTGATTATGCCAAGACCAAATCAAATACCTTCCTGAGAACTGAGAACAGCAACAAAAAAGATCACCACCACAAAACCCCAACCCGAGATTAAACCTAACCTGCTTCACCAAAGCCACTGAGCACCTGCCCACCTGCTTCAATGGGGATCAGACCAACCCCATAAAGAACATCTACTCTACCAGCCACACGCCTTTCCTAGAGCCCTTCCACCTTGAGAGCAGAGCTGCCACGGACCTGGGGAGGCAAAGGAGTCCAAATATAAGAAAATACGGCAATGAAGTCTCATGTAGGCAGCCCTCTCAATTAAATATTCCAAGACTAAGATCCAATCATCTCTCACAGTGTTCTTCTGATTTTGCCGCTCTAGGGAAGGATGCTGAAAAATATTTGGGCAGAACTTATTCTGATGCTGCAAAAGGCAGTTTTAGGCAGAGAGTCACCGCAGGGTGCAGTGGTCAAGGACTCTTGTTCTGTCCTAGGATGCCAAAACAATGATCCCCTGGAAGAGAGAAAGTGTTCCATCTCCCAGAAGCCTTCCTGTCCTGTCTCCCTTCTCCTAGCTTTGAACAAACCTTGAGGAAAGATTATTTAGATTGCCCCATCAGATCCAAATTAAAGTTAAGGCAGCTTTAAAGAACTGCCTTGCTTTGATCCAAATACATATTTCCTTTACGATCTGTTTCTATTTGCATCAGTTTCAGCCTTTTTTTTTAGGATCAGCTGGAACATCTTTCCTTTTTTTTCCCACTGTAATTCTGAAAGCAATATAAAGTGCAAAAAGCCCTTGAGACACAGCGTATGCTCAGCAGAGACATTTCTGTGTGGTCTTTGTACCCCCCCACACACACTGACAGCCAAGCTTTTGGAAGAACCTGGTGGAGCACCGTGACTCACCCAGCCTGTAACAGTTTAACTGGGATCACAGCAGGATTCTTACTATGCACAGCAGTGTCTTTTGGAGGCTTCACAGGGTACGCCGTCAATATGTAATAACACTGCATCGTGAATTATGGAGTTGCTGGAATCAATGGGATTTTGCATATTAATTGCAAACACACCCAAAAAGACAAAGGAATTTATTGGCTTAATTAGTGTTTCAGCTCTAATAGCATTCAGGCTTCATTCTCACACAAATTGATAAATAGCAGCAGTGTTACTCCTCAAGGATGCTTTGCCTTTTGAGAGGAGAGGCTGAAGTTTATGATCCGAGCTCTCTCAGCTGCAGTGATGCACTCAGCAGGGGCTTGCAGGAGTTGAGCTTCTAAGGTATTTGACACCTCTCTTTCCTAAGCAGGCTGTTAGATGTCGATAAAAGGAGCTGCCCTGCCCTCTCGGGGTGTTTTTTCTGAAAGGCATTTACGTAGTGACACTTACTGGGCAGGACAAAAAAATGGACCTGAACCATTTCTACCCCTAGGGTACAAAAACTGAGATTCATCATCTTACATCCCCAAACACTACTTAACCAGTTGCCACACTGGCAATCCAAGAGAAGATACGTGTAATGTGTTTAAGGATTGATTCTGACTCCAGTGTGGAAAAAAAACTAAGTGTGAAAATAATTTGATAAGTGTACCTGGAAGCAAACTTTGGCCCTTGGGCTCCCAGCTCCCAAGAAGCACAGCTCTGTGAAAAATAAGGTGCTAGAAGAAAGGGAAGCAAATGTCAAGAATTCAACTGTACACCAAAACAAAACAGAGAGATCCACCTGGATCTGATCTCCCTCACCCCCTGCATTCACATGCTGCAGCACAGCATGACTGACATGAAGCTTCAGGAACAGCATTACAATAATGAGGGAAGAGCAAGACACCACCTGAAAAGCAGCTTCCTCCCCAAGGACTTGAAACATTTTCTGCATTATCATACCACCGAAATTGCACCTTAAAGCTAAGATTCGACAAAGAATCATTGTTCATAAAGCCTGTGCTCGCATCTTCAAACAAGTTATTCTCTTGGGCATTCCTCCCCCCTGATTCTCAGCAGGAGATCTCTCCTCTTTGGGATGGGGATCACATCACAGCACTTAAGTGATAAGCAATTTGTTGACAAAGAGAAATGTCACCAAGAAAACATTTCAGCTGCATTCAAGACTGGGGCTGGATACTTTTTTTGTTTGTTTTTCTAGACATGATCTGGCAGCTGCAAGCAAAACGAAGAGCCAGGATCATGTGAATGTGCCCTCGCTGGGAGGAGCGCAGTCAAAGGCTGCAGGCAAGCCATGCTCTCCGTGTCACCGTGCTCACAGAGCACTGGAGGAAATAATCCTGCATTAATAGGGCAGCAGATCATAGAGATCAAGCAGGCCTTTTCTGTTTCTACCCTAGTTCGTGCCAAAAAAAAACCAAAACAGGAGCAAATGCACAGATAAAGGGATATGCCATCAGCCCTGTGAAGAAAATCTACTCCCATTTATTAGGATATAGAGAGAGCAGTGCCACACAGCTGAATGGTTAATTCAGGCTATTTTATAATTGGAAGGACCCAGTTTGTGGGCATTTGTGGCTTTTTCTGCAAGGAAACAGGATCATCACTCACAGCCCCCTCTGAATTAAGCTCTGCAAAACCTTGAGTGATCCTGCTGAGCACTCTGTGGCAGGGGCCAGGACACAAGAGTAGTTTGGCACCCTTCAAGTTGTCACCTGAAACCAGAAGCTCTCAGGGCTTCAGCCTGAAATGCAGGGGGAAAGAAGGGGAATTCCGATGTATGTTCAAGCACAGGACACCAAGTCCTACCCCAGCCTCAGTCTCTCACCCACCCCGAAGGAAATGCCCATCCCCCTGGCTGATCCAGGGAACAAGCCTTGCCCTTTACTGGCCTCTTTGTAACTTACCATTGAGGCAATTAACAAACTGGTCTTAAATGGAGAGGAATCAGGAGCTCAGCCCCTTTAATCTTTAATGCCCCTGCTGCAATGCCCCCACAGCCTTCAAAAATGAAGCTCATTCAAGGGCAAGTGGGCTCCAGAAATAGTGAAGCATGTCCTCCACTGCTGCTGTGGCACCTGCTCTGTGACCAGGGGATTCACTTCTGAAATGGCACGGGCTTGGTCCTGAGAAATGGCTCCCCATTTGCATGTTACCTCCAGTTTATAAACAAGCTGAACCTCTTTCTGCCATTAAATGTGAAACCAGCCGAGAGCAGGCTCTCACCCAAAACTGACAGAGTGTGCACACAGTAACAGTTTACCTCTCTTGTCTGTAATTAATCTTCCAAGTCTCTACATCATGTAGGCTTTCACAGTAAAAAGGACCAAATTTCTTGCAGTCTCAAAGTCAGTGAAGATTCAGTCAGTCTTTATTTTATTCTGACAGGCTCCTTTATCCCAGAGACAATACTAAGACACATGATTTTACCAGGATTTTTTCCCAGAGTTCAGTCCAATCACAAAAAGGAAAAAAAAATAGCATGTTACCAAAAAAAAAAAATATATATTTAACACAGATTTGAAATATATTTATATGCCATTTTGCCTCTATTGTCACAGACCCCTTAATGTAATTAGTTTGTGGCATAAGCAGAAAAAGAACACATGAGCATCCACCAAAACCCATCCTCCCTACTTTTTGAGTTCACAAATTAAACCTGTCCAAGCACTGTGAGCCACTGGAGGAGCCAAGCAAAGAGAAAAACAAGCATTAAATCACCAAGAAAAATACCCAGAGTGAGTTTCAAAAGCAGCAAGACGAAGATCAATCTGTGGTTCAAAGCATGTGTGAAAAGACACAAGGCACAAAAAGCAACACTTTGCTTTTCTCACAGCAAAAGGGAAAGAGGAGAACCCAACACGGGACTGTTCTTGCTGCTGCGAGACAGGGAGCCCCACTGACCCAAGCATTGCTCCACAGGGGAATGTGCATCAAGGAGGAAATCTGCAAGCTAAGATCCTGGAAAACACAGAGGCACCAGACTTGGCACAGGACACCAGACACCAACTGCTCTCGCAGCACGGATTCCTCAACTCTGTACCCTGGCTGGAGAAAACTCAGCACCAGCAGCTCACACTCTTCACCCTAGACAAAGCAGGATTTCCTCACCCACCTCCCTAAAGACTTGCCAGGAGTTTCCCAAACCAATGAAGGTCAAGACAGAAGAAAACAAGTGCCCAGCCCCAAATCCACTGGCTTGCGGGAGAGCAGTTAACCTGAATGCCTTCCTCCAGGGAACAACCACAGACCAGGGGTGGCTGGCACCCCTCTCAGGGCTCTCAGCAGCATCCTTATTTCCCCTTTCATGATGTTTCTGTGCTTCATCATCTCCTTGCTCACTTCTTTTCCAGGGATCCCTTCCGTAGCCAGTACTGACCAGGCACAGGGTAAGGGTCAGGGTTTCACATTGGTACCACACAGCTCAAGGATTTGCTGGTGCAGTATCTAAGTTACTTTGACAGCATGAACACCTGTCTTTTTTTTTTAATCTTAACTTTAGTATTATCATCTTAACTTAAGCACACAGCTGGGCTTAGAAACAAAAAGCACCTTTTGTCTAAAACTCCAATGTTTCACTCCTTTCTGGGGCTTTCCCTATTCACATCACACCTGATAACCTCCCAATTCTTAAAAGCATTTGCTTAACTCGTTGAGTAAATAACACCTCTGAGGGGTCAGACCTCCAGAAGAGACACTGGCTAATGGTTGTTTGAGACGTAGTACCATTTGGGAAAGCCATTCCCAGAGAAAGCTGAAGGCAGCCCCTGGAGTACACTTGAATTCTCTTCTTCCCATCCAAACCAGGGGACCAGGGTATCCCCCTTACAAACAGCCCCTTCTCTTTGTGACATGAAACGTGCAGAACCCACAGACCATTCCCAAGGGCAAGAAGGCTCAGATGAAGCCCAGAGGGTTGCAAGGCCACCTCAGGCTGTTTGCTGGACTGTGTGTGACCCTGCTCTCACCCACAGCCACCGGCAGCACAGGGACCACTGTCCCCATCCGCAGCGCTGCCTCTGCTTTTCTGGATAACTGCACCACTGAGCGCTCAAGTTTTTAATCTCTCAATTGCTTTTTCCCTGTGTTACTTCAGAAAAAAAACCACAACCCACACACTGAGCTACCAACAAGATGACTGGGACAGAGGAGCCTGTCCAAGCACCACCGTCGCAGACGCTGGGTGAGAGCCATCAACCCCCCACAGAGGCAGTCTCGGAAGACCCTGCAATGAGGAGAGGAAACAAAAAAGCCTGTGAGCAGCTGAGGGAGACGTTCATTCTATCGATTGTGTAAACTGTCAGTGGAGTGGCAATGAGCAATTTTTTTTTGTTTCTATCCTGGGGAATAATCCAGCCTGATAATTAGTATATAAGAGATAAGTGGAAAATGAGACATCTAGCGAGGGTGGTTCAAGCCTCCTCATGACATTGATAATGTGCAGATACATAGATCACTGTCGGGGCAAACTGCCACTGTGAGCCTGTGTCTTCCCATTGCCTCATCAATCCATCATCCGCTTAGCTCCTGACACCTTGGCAGGCACACACCACCAGCCCTGCATTTGAATTGAGAAGAGCAGGCTCCACCAGGGAATACAGATTTAAAAATCTAAGATTCAAATTTGTTTAAGTATTGTGAACAGCAATTCCCTTGCAAGGCATCTTCATTGCCCTTTTGCCAAGGGGGAACAGTTGGGTCTTTGTTAGAAGTACAAATTGCTTCTTAATGCAAAGGATAAAGCAGAGCCCAGGCACCTCCTTAGAATTCCTCCTGGCTCCTGCTAATGCTGCTGCATGTCAATTTTAATTTTTTGAAATTTAAACCAAGGGCTTTGTGTCTAAGCTCCATTTCATTGAAGGAGGGGGGAGGAATAGTCAAAAAGGATTACGGATCCGGTGGGAATTGAGGATCCATAGCAATTATACTTCATTTGGATGGTCTCAGACACTGGTTTTAATCATATTCTAAATGGTACAAATCGACAAGACATAAGAGATTGATAAGTGTCTAACACATGTACCTGGTTATGAACTCTGCTTCCCTCAGCAGAGGGATGTTTGAGGACGGGATGGAGGAATTGCTTTCTCCCTTTGACCCTCCTCTTCCAGCCAACAAGAAGACAATACCCACTGAGGACTAGGTAGGAGACAGGAGTGACTGCAAGAACTTAGTCATCGTGGGGCTGCCCCAAAGTGGGGCTGGAACAAGTCCATCTGACTGTGGCTCCCTTTCCTCCTGCAACATCAGGGCAGGGACAGAGATCCAGAAAAAAAAAAGCTCTCAGACCAGAGAGCTCTCTCTCCTGTCTCTCTTATCCGTGAAACTGCATTAACGCTGAGAAGGACAGAGAGCTGATAGAGAGGTAAGGAGGTTTCCCTCCTTCAGGAGGGAAAAATGAAATGACAAGACAGTAAAATGAAAGCAAGTGCTTTTGTAAATCAATTTAGCTCTTTTAGCTTCAGCAGAGCAGTCCCAATTCACCCAGACTGAGGAGGCTACCTACTGGGGTGATGATGAAAAATGTACCTCGTCCACTAAAGGCTCAGAACCACACGCACTACTTACACACCCGTGCATTCTGAAAAGGCCAAGACTGGCTGGGATTTACAGAGGACCATCAGGAGAAAACCCTTCTAAATGGTCTAAATCCATCAGTCTTGAGCAAGCTTTCTCAACCAGCCTGTCTCAGGCACTGTGCAGACCCACCTACAGTCAGGTGTGGTTTCCAACCCATACACACACTGCGAGTGCAAGGGTTTAGAAAAACTCTCTCCCCTGCTGCCTTCTTACATTTGTCAAGCATGTTACAGAAACATGGCTTTCCATAATCACTGATTAAACTGCTTTTCCTGTACTTCACTAACCTCCGGATCAGGTTTTAACCCAGTAAATCTGTTTAGGAGATCAGCTCCACACCCCCACTTTCACCTCTTGATGACTGTGTGCCTTCTTTTCACAGAACTGCATAAAGGTGAAGCTTTTTTCCTCTCTCTCTCCTTCTTCCCAGCCCCCTTGAACCATAATCAAGACCTAGGCAAGGTACCCCATCCTAACTCTAAATATTGCTACAAAGCTAAGGGACTGAAGTGACACCCTCCTTTACTTCCCACCCTCCTGTGGAACCACCACAGTGCTCCTTTGTAGCACTGGAAGAGACAAAAAGCAAGAAGGCGTTGTCTAAAAACATAATTTAATGTGGTATTTGGGTGACCGTGGTCAATGACCAAATTCTTCTGCAAACAGAAACAGGTTTGACGTTAATGACACCATCACTCACACGAGCATTGCATTGCACAGAAAGAAAAGTTTACACTTGACCCCATACAAAGCAGCAGAGGAAAAAACAGTTATGGTCCAGTCCCACTTCATGAATAGTTGGTCCGAAAATTCATCATCATTGTCATCATTAATACTTATTGATGAAAAAATGTGACCTGTTCCAATTCCGTGTGACACAGTCCAAACTCTGGGCTCTTTTAAACCTCCCTGGAACCACTTGAGAGTTTCAAGCTGCCGAGTTCCTCATGTGACACACAAAACACTCAGGCTGACAAAGGGAGAGGGGGGGTCAGAAGAAACGGAGGAGAGTAGGGAAAGGGATCACTTTGTTTCATTTCTATTTCGTTTTTACAAGGGTGAAAATAAAAACATACAAACTGATAATGAAGCTAAAATGACCTGCGGAGATAGTGGACACCAGGCAGGAACAGCAGCACGATGGGGTATGGAAATGCCAAACAGCCCCATGTGCATCAGTGGCAGGGCCAGTTGTGTCGTGTCACTTGTGTGTCAATCAGGGTATAAAAGAAAGCCAGAGAAAGTGCTGTACTTATTGTTGTTGCCTCCGTGTGCTTTGCCTCCATCCAGCTTGACATACACTTCGTCACCGGAGTCCAGGTGCAGCACCACGCTGTTGCTGGCATAGTCGTAGTTCTGGTCTGCGTCTTGAGCAATGGCACTGGCCCGCACCTGCCAACACAGCCGCTGGGCACATCAGCCCCCCAGCCCCTCTTGCCCAGCACCTCTATTAGCCCCCAGAGTCATTCTTCCACAGCCCCTCCATCAGTCCTCCGCATCCCCCTTTTCCGGCCCCTCCATCAGTCCCCCGAGCCCCTCTTCCGCAGCCCCTCCATCAGTGCCCCAAATCTCTTTTTCCCAACCCCTCCACCAACCCATGTCCTCCCTCCAGCCCCTCTCCTCGCTTCTTCTTCTCCCCAGCCCGGCAGGAAAGTTTGCAAGCCGGGAGTTCGGAATTTGTCGCGGCTCTAGAAGTGCACCCACGCCCCGACGGCGCGAAGGATGCTCCCGCTGCTTCTTTTCCCGGGAGCGGCGGCGGCTGG
>VZRR01009640.1:600595-617574 GCA_013398015.1 Oreocharis arfaki | reverse complement strand
GACCGTGCCAGCCCCGCCGTCACCAGCGGAGTCACTGCGGGTGCCGCCCAAACTGCGCCCCGCTGAAACGGGACGGCCGGGGACGCATCGCATTGCCGCGGTCACCTGCCGCCTGAAACGGCTTCCTCCCTGCATCTCTCCATCCCTCCGTCCCTCCATCCCTCTGCCCGCAGAGGGACGGCCCCTGCGCGATGCCCGGACGGCGGCCGGAGCCCCGGTCCCGCCGGGGTGAGCTCCCTGCCTCCGCCGACACGACAGCTTTGCGGGAGGGGGCCGGGAAAGCCCCGCGCAGGTAGCGGTCACCTCAGAGTATTCTCCGTGGCTTCCGCAGCCTCCCCGCGTCCTGCCTCGGCGGCCCATAGACGAACGGGACAGCATCGCGGGTGCATCTTGCTCCTCCACGCAGCCAAGTGTAACCACAGCCCGTTACACCCGTCCCGGTTTTCCAAAGGCACGCAGGGCTTGCCAAGCGAAAGGGGAGCCCTAGGAAGAAATGCCTTTAGCAGAGTTCAGGTTAGGTTACAGCAGAGTGTTCTGTAGTTTCCCTGCATAATGACGGGGGCTTTCCCCCGAGAAAAGCGTGATTAATTGCCTGCGATTTTCCGAGTAAACGGTGGTAGCTCAGCGGGAGCTCTGGCATCTTAAACTGCCTGCGGGGATCTCCCCTGGAGAGAAAGTTGGGATCTTACCCACGTGTCTCCGAGAGGCGGGTTAAGCACCCGTCCTGGAAGGAAAGAAAAGAGAGATACGGGGATTACACAGATTGCCTCAGGGCAACATTAAGGTGTCCCACGCTCTCTTGGTGAGTGAGGAGGGTGAATTCCCAGCGGACTCGCCAGAGCTGAAGGCAATCTGTTTGGTCTTAAAGCAGGCAGAACTGCAGGTCGAAGGAGCGAGCCGCCCAGTGTGATCCAGCGCCTGCTGAAGCTGATGGCCTGGAGGCATCATATGCAAATGGGACCATACAGGCTTCTTCCAAGAACTGTAGAAATGCCCTAAAAGGACTTGGGACTCTTTTGATAGTTTTCCTTGAAATTTAAGGAGGGGACATCAAGGTTTTTCTGTCTGGAGTGAAGCACTTCAGGACCAGATCTCATCTCAGTCAGATCCCTGCGTGCATCCAGAATTTTTCTTGGAGTTTTTCGGGCTATGCTCTGCTTTTGCTGAGAACAGAATTCAGCCCTGCCTCTTCAAGTGTCTCTGGTTATTTTTCCCCCCATCTATATATTTGAAGCTGGAAGGGAAATTAATCTTGTAAATTAAAACCTTTCCCTGAGAATTGTATGGATAGTCACATTAAAGTAACTATGTCTATTTCTTAGCACAATGGAGCCAAATGTTTTAAGAGACGAGATTGTGAGGAAGACCTAAGTCCTTTTCCTCTCCTCTGAGTTATGAGTTGCATCCCACAGAGTTATTTTAAGCCCCCACACGTGTCTAAAGCCTTGTAAAATTATTTCTAATAGTTGTTTCTGTTCCAGCTTTAGTATAATTTTCCATATATTAACTGCGCTAAATACAAATAAATTCACAAATAAATTACACTGCTTTGCTGCTCATCCCTACTTAAGCTTCTGTTAATTTCCCTTTTGTTCTGGTATTTGTCACTAGCTCTGCTCTCCCTGTGTATGTGAATCCTTGCTATTCCTCCAGAGCTCTGCAAACCCCCCCTAAAGTGGCTTTTTTTAATCTCCTGTTTTCTAAAGGCAGCAGCCACACCGTAGCTTTTCTAACCATTCTCTGAATAATTAAGTTCTTGCATCATTTGGGCTCTCTTGCAACAGCCCTATTTGCAGCAACTCACTTCTCTAATGAGGTGACCGGTACTGGGAACTATGTTCCAAATAGAGGCTCACCAGCCCCTTCTGCAAAGCCAGAATAATTCTATGTGATGGGGTCTGTTATTCCCACAGATCAGCAAGGACAAAGGAAGAAGAAGAAATATATTCTAACTTTCTGCAGGACAAAATCGGCACGGTTCTTAATAAGGAGGGTTGAGCATTTGAACAAGTACGAAGAAAAGATTACAGAGATATCAGCAGTTAGATTAGGTGTCAATTCTGGCAATTTTGTTTGGGAATAATTTAATTACTCCTCTGTGATGTGGTGAGATGGACTGATCACCTGGTTAATCCCTCATCAGATTGCTTTAAGGTAAACACAATGTGACTTTAATGTTTAATTCCAGTAGGATCTATATTCCTGGAGACCCGGAGTTATTGCCTGACAGATGTAATGCATCTTCTGCCCCAAGACGTAGCACGGTGACCCTTGAGGCAGCTGGTACCACTTACTGAACCTACACTAGTAATTAGGAATATAGTTGCAAAAAGGTACATGCCAGCACTCAGGTTACAATTCTGATACCAGGCTGCTACTGCGCTGTTGGGAGCCTGCTTTCCATATGCAGTGGGATGCACCACAGCCATACAAGGAGCAGGGAATTACCAAATCAGCCAATGAGGCGGTGTCTGAGGTACCGCCAGCCCTGCAGGGAGGCACCTTTCTTCACTTGGAGTGACAAGTACCAAAGCCCCTCTTAGAGTGAGGCACTTCTCATCTTTCAAAAAGTGAGTCAGGCTGGTGCTCCATTGCAGGATGCTGAGGGCTGGCAAGACTCAGGTGCCCAAAGAGGGACAAGGCACCCACAGGGCATTCCTGGCAAAACACAAAGGGTCTGGATTTCGGCATTAGATGGTGGCTGAGCAGGAGCTTTGGCAATTGCTGTTGTTGGCCAAAGCAATGGTTAAGCACCTAAAAGCTTGTGTGGATCTAGCCTGAAACTTCATTTTCAAGATGTGGTGTAAGGATGTGGGAACCTGACCGCTCAGGGAAGCACTTGACAGTTCAGACAGGGCTCCCAAATTTGGACAGGCCAAGAACCCAGACACTTTGCATTGAAGCTCCAAAATTCCAGGAGAACATGAATTTCCATTCCTTAATTTCTGCTTCAGGGGACAATCACCCACCCACCTCGGGTTGCTAGTAACCTTCAAGAGATATTGTCCTCCATCAGATCCATTTCCCACAGTCATTCCAGAGTGTCTGCTGGATTGGGCCTCTCACAACTGTTGCATGCACTTACATACATACCGGGCAGTGGCGAATACACAGCCTGGGATGTTGGATGTTTCTTCCAGTGTTTCACCATTTACCAGATTTGGAGCAGGTTTTTAAAACTCTTTCCATTCTTCCAGGAGAACAGTCTCAGACTTCCAGGTGTTGGGTGTTTTGAGTTGGATTTTCTTCAGCTTGTTCTCTAGGGTTCATTCTGCTGTAAAATGCCCTCTCCCAAGAGACACAAAGAAAACAATCTGATGACCGAAGGAGCCCAGGGATGAGCTTTCAAACCATGCCCATCACCAGGGCTGAGCCACTTTTCAGGATATGGGCAGTCTGTCCATCCAGAGGCAAACACAGGACACTCCTACGGGCTGCAGCTGGCCATCTGTATTTCTCTGGGAGCTTGTCAGCAGGGTGACAAGGAGGAGATCTGGGTTCAGCTTGATTTGCTGCCTGAGAAATACCAACCTGTGTTCTCTGGGGAGTTACAAAAGTCTTCCAGGGTGCAAGGTACTCAGAGGAGAAGGGGAGAGCAGGGAGGAAAGCACTGCAGGCCCTTCTGCTGAATCTGTTCTTCTTTGCATAAAAAGAATTAAAGATTTGTTGAGCTGTAAGAAGAAGATCAAAGGTGAGTATAATTTTTAGTTTAGTGGTGAGAGCACCTACCTGATCTGGAGTTTCAGTCTTCCTCCAGAAGCTGTGAATTCCAGCCGGGAGGGCACAATTCCCCTTCCTGAAAGACCAATCTCAGCTGCTGAACTAAAGACTCTTGTGCACTTGCTTTCTTTTCTCTCAGAAGGTTTACTCTTTTTTTTTAGGCTTCTCAGCTACACATCCTTAGCACAAACTGAGCTCAGGAACTCAAGCATGTGGTTTGTTCCAAGTCCAACAAGAGCTGAACCATCTGTAACCCTGGCAGGATACAGCAGGATTCAGACCCACTGAGGAGGGGGAGGTTCCAGGCACAGCTGCAAGCTCAGTGTTGTACATTTGAGGTTCTTGAAGGCTGAAGGTGGGTGCCTCCTGAGTTAGGTGCTTCTAGGATTGGACAGGAGCTGAGAGAACCTTTTTACTTCAGTTCTGGATCTAGATGTTTATATTCTGCTTTAATTCCTTTTTTTAGCTACTTTTTGGATTTGGCCATTAATTTGGAAATGTAGGAGTCATACCAGCTCAGATACCCTATTTAACAAAAATGTCAAGATCAAAGTAACTCTATGCTGATAGTTCCCTGGTATTTTGTCTTAATCTCCATCAATCCATGGCTTAAGGACTTCCTGAGCCATGGTAAAATACTTCTAAGAAGCTGAAATCAAGATTACTTTGAGTAAAGGCATAGTACCTTTAGATCATTACCCTTGTTCATCCCAGTGTGGAGCTTTGTTTTGCTGTCTTTTGTCATGATAGATGGAAGTTATGGATAATATTACACTCTGATCCTCTGAAGTGCTTCATTCTTTGCCTTTGCCACATCACAAGATATTTCTCATTGCCAAAACTAGCTATCTGGAACTTGGTGTACTCAACAGCTAGTAAAACATAATACATATAGTCCTGATATTAAAATGTTCACATTTCTTGCTAAATGCAAATTCAAATCTCCTAATATTCAGAATGCATACAATATTATTTCCATTCACAAAATATAGAATGTAATGACACTGATTATTTTTGCTTAATGGAGGGATAAGTTTAGAAGTGGTTAGGTTTATTGTATTAGCAGCCATCATTCCCCACAAATATTGTGCACTTTTTTTTGACCTATGCCAGGGTTTCCAACAGGACTTGTCTTAAGAGCACAAAGCTCAATTGACTCCCATTTGGTGTACGTGGTGGGTACATGAGGTCCTGCAGAGCAGCAAAAGCATTTTATCACATAGAACAAGGAGGGCAGCTGGCTCTTGTCTTACTGTCTGTAAGGCAGAGTTGCAATAGTCCACAGGCACTCGAGCTGCTGCAGCAATACATAAATTTCTGTCCATAGGGCCAGAATCAGCCCCCTGTACCAGCAGTGTCCATTAGAGGTCCTGCACATGGAGAATCTTGCACACCATCCAAACAGACGCTGCAGCTTTGTTGTAGGTATCGATCCCTGTGAACTGCTGCTATTTGCATTTTGCCATATCCACTTGCTGTACAGAGAAGCTGGCTCTCCCTCTGTTGGACAAATACCTTTGAGTGTTTACAAGAGAGCAGTTCACAAACCCCAGAGCTGCCTTCAGGGCGCTGCTTGGAGAAACACCGAAAGGTGTGGAGAGGATCAGTGAGAGCCAAATGCCTTCATATTCCCAAAACAGGTACTGTTCACCAAACTCAGAAGAAATCAGCCTGTATTTTCTGGGAAAAAAAAAAAAATCAATCAGAGCAACTGAACCTTGCTTCCCACTTTTGCCCCGCTGGGACTTTTGCCCTTGCCTTTTCTCACAGCAGGGTCACACCCTGAAGTTAATGCATCAAAGCTTAGATAAATTCAGTGAGAACAGAGCAGCCTCAGGCAATGACTAAATCTGATGCTGAAGATGCCTGGTCCCAGCATATGTGGCTGCTCCTGTGCCCAGAAAACTGTTAGGAACTGTATGGGAGCAGCAGCTGATACCTGGCCCTGGCAGCCAAGGTGGTGGAGGGAAACATCCCAGGAGCTCCAAGCTGTTTGGGAGCTCCCTGCTCCCAGAGCAGGTCTTCAGTTGGCTGTAAAGTAGGTTTAGAGAGAAACAAAACTGTCCTGAAGAAAAGGCAGGATATGAACATCACCACCTGTCAAACACCAGCTTTGCCTGATGTCTTGCTTAGAAACAGTAAATTAAAATGAAGCTTGCCCTTAACCAGTTGAATTTGGGTCACAGCAAGAGCAAGTTCAACTCTCCATTTCTAATTCTCTGCTTCTCAGTATGTGTTTACAAACTGCTTGAGGAGAAACAGGTTGGCCCTAGATTTGTCTTGTTCAATTTGTCTCCTTAGATAACTAATGCTTTTCCAGTGTGACTGCTGCAATAACTCTGCACTACCTATACAAGCAAGCATCTGCTTTTTTTAATGAGCTGGGGTCTTCCACACAAAACACAAATAATTAAGTAATAGTTAAGTATATATTTTTTTAACATGAATTGGGAGGTCTAGTAGAAGAAAGAAATCCTCCCCTTGCTTTCTGATTACAAGGTGTGCACTTAGCCAAGCTGCTCAGCAAAGTGTATGTGCATAAAACCAAACCCCTGTCAGGTTCTCCAGCTGAAAATCACCTATCTCTCTTCCAAGCCCTCTGAAATTCCCAGCAGGACTCAGCTCTCAAGCCTTCATGACTTCCTTCAGAGGACGTAAGAGGGAGGCTGGAAAGACAGAGTACTAAATTCAGTCCATTTATGCAGACCCCTTGTCTCAATTCAGCAAAATTTCCATACCCAGCCATGAGGCTGAATATTTCTACTCCATGAAACAAAAAACTGCTGCAGGGAATTGATGTGCATGGGCAGCTGGTTTCACCAGGATGAAAGACACACATTAAAAATGCTTTTGAAATGCATTTGGGCTTCCCTCAGGGAGTTTGCTAAACCTGCAGTCAGGTACCAGAAAGAATTTGTCCCCTTAAGGCGAAGACAAGATTAAAATTAGTAAGAAATAATAGCCAAAGCCACAGGTGGCACAGATGGCATTGAATGGACATCTGTTGGAATAACATTGAGTTACCATCATAGTCTTTTACCCTGCATCCCCCAAAATTAAATGTGCTCCTCTGCTAATCATGTAGCATGAAGAGGAAGATGTGCTGATCGGAAACCCAAGGCTAAGGATGTCAGGAATTGGCTTTCCCAGTCCATCAGCTGTAAGAAACACACAGTGCGCGGGATGTAAGAGCCAGAGAGCGCATGTGGAGGAGGTGGGGCAGATGGTTTGGCTCCGTGATGCTGTGCTCTGGTTTACTGGTGCCCAGGAGAGGAGTCACTGCTGCTCAGAGGCAGCTGTGAGGTCTGTGCAGAGAGAGGGTGCTTTGTTACTCGCAGGCAAATGGATGAAGAGGTTCAACTGCCACTTCTGGAGTAAGGGCAATTTGGGGTGTTGCAGAGGAGACAGAGAGCTGGAGACAAAGGTCAAGGAGAAGCAGTCCTGTGGCATGGATCAGCCAGAAAACCTCCTGTACCTCTGAGACATTCAGGGAATTAATAACCAGACTAGCTGTGACAACTGTTTTTGCAAAAGGCCCATCAAACTGAGAGAAAGAGTAACTGTGAGAGAAAAACAAAAATTTCTATAAAAATGAAGCTTTAAATAAGCAGCAAACCAAAGCAGGCAAGATGACTTTGTGAGATTAAAAATGTTTGATTAAAACATGGTGAAATTGTCTCAAAAATATGTAGCCATGTATGATGTCTTCAATAGAAACCCAAATTAAAAGCATGACAATAGGTTTTATTTAGAAACATCCTGACCTTTCTCATATGACTCTTGTCCTGGCTTCTCATTACTTGTCATTCTCAGTCACTGTATCTTGCCTAAATGAAAAATGTAAGCTCTTCAGGGCACAGGGCTGCATCTCTGGGTTTTTTCATCTGCTGTGTACAACAATGCATGCAGCAGGGACATTCTTAAAACTTAAACAGAACACAAATAAAACAGTTCATCTCAGATTTTTCAACTTTACTGAATTTTTTCTCAAGGAAAAAAAACCCTCAAGTCAGAAGCTATTTGCTCACATTAGGAATACTTAGGGTAAATAATAATCATCAAAAAGCAGCTCTCTCCTTGGTAATGATGTTTATTGAATCTCAGAACAGCTCCTGGGGAAGAGCAGTGGAATCCCATTGCTTGGGATCTCGAGAGCAAGGTTGGGCAAAGCCAGAGACTGCACTGCAGGGCTCAGTGCCCCACTGGCAGGAAGATGAATGAGAAGCCCTAAGAGTCTTCTCTATTTGTTCTTCTATGATCCTTATAAGAGAGATTGATGCTGACAGCATCCAGGTGGTGTGTCCGTGACTCAGCTGTCACGTCACTGCTTACGGCTTAAAGCCAGTGAGTCAAGGAATGAAAAACAGGTGGAAGGAGGAGGAGAGCTTTCCTGAAGTGCTCACCTCCAGGCATCTCTTCCTGAGCAAGCAGGGCCAATTGCAGACCACAGGGACACAGGAGAAGGAGAGGCAATGACAGAAGGAACGGCTGGTCACCTTCCTCCAAGGGCAGCAGGGTTGCAAGCCCTTCTCCACGCCTTATGTGGTGTGGAATGAAAGCCTGGTGTGAGTTAATGGACTTCTGTGAGCCAGAAGTACCCACCCCGTGTGGTAGGTCTGAGGCCCACTGACTCTTGTAACTGTGCTCCGTAGACAAAGCTGTAGATGGAGTAAATATTAAATCTATCTAGTTTGGTTCCTGCTAGACAGAAAAGGTAACATCACAGATGTCTGGCCACATACTGTCATCAATACAAAGTTCATTATTATGGATCTGATTCCATGTGAATCCCAAAATATTGTCCTGAGAATGGGTCCTCAATGGTGACCTCAAACAGTGACAGCAGACACTGATTTCTCTGAAAATCTAAGAATTTCTGGAATACTGAAACAAGCCACTTTGAAAGCAGACTGCTGGGTTCAGGTGGCTTCTGAGACACTGCAGTCTCTCTGGGTAGGCTCACAAAAGAAATATGCCACACCTGAGATCCAAACCTGATTTTTTTTTTTTTTTTTTTTTTCACTGCCTTGATTGCAAGGTCATCTTCTTCTAATTCCCAGTAGCAGAAGGTCAATGGCATCTCCAGAAGGCGGGTACTCCACCACTTTCCCTGCCTTTAGGTATGATCAATGTTTAACACATGGAAATCTCTCCAGGGATGGAAACATCTTAACCTCCCCAAGAAATCTGTGGCTATGCTTCATAATCTCTACCATACACAAAAAAAAAATAAAATTAATAAGGCTATGACCTTAATTTCTGTGCAGCAGTTTAAGCCTCTATTTCCTTGTCTATCCACCATGGACAGAGAAAGCAGGTGATTCCCTCCCTTTCTGTGACAGCCTTTCACACACTTGACAGTTGCCACCTTGCTTCCGTGGTCAGTCCACACTCCAGATGCTCAGTCTATTCCACATGTCTTCATCACTTTTTTTTTCCTAGAGCTCTGTCCATTCCCACTGTTCCCCCTGGACCTTCTCTGATGGTTCACACCTTTTTTGATCTGAATGACATTCTGGTCTACTCATGCAGTCCTTGATTTGCCACTGCTGTTTGGATTTCTCAGCCTCTCCTTCAGCCTGCCAGCTGTCACCATGTGCTTATAAGTTTAATAAACTGTTCCCTATCCCATCATCAGTGCCTCCCCTAGTGATCTAAGTAGCACCAGACCTCGATGCATGTGCTGGCTATCACTTATCCCTCTATCACATGAGTATTGCATGGTTTGGTAGCTGCCAGGAAGCTTGTCATGCACTGCCACCCTTTTGTGAAAAGTGCTATACGAAATCAGAAATGAAAGATGGATCCTGTACCAAGAAATTAACAATCTAAATATCTTTTTTTTTTACCCCAAAAGGATATGCCAACTCCTTCCTTATCACACTTTGCATCTGGGAAAATGAGACCATTCATTCTGCACACCAGTTTTATCACAAAATGAGATGACCTTTTCTTTCTAGAAGTCCCCAAAAATTAGTGTTTACCAGCATTATCAAGAGCCATATCTAAGGCTTGGTTTTAACTGCATTAAGCCTTGCCTAAGTCTAAAAGGCTTCATCTGTCTGCATCCCTCTTGCTGCCTGCTCACTCACTGTCTGCTCCACCTCGGATGCGAGTCAGGCAGCTCCTCGGTTTTCAAACCTGACTGCTCCCAGTCTGAGTGACACACCTTATGGTGACACAACTGCTGCAGGGTCTGCAGGAATTGTCTGAAAGCCAAGAGCTCTGTCCAAAGGAAGGAAAAATGGCAAGGATATAGTTATGTGAAGCGAATGAGTAAAATGCATCAGCTCCACGACTGCAAGGCAAAGTAACTGAGAACGTGGCATTTTGCACCGCTCCTGTTGTGCAGAGTAAACCAATTTTTTAAAGTGCTAAATCATGGCACTGGTTGTGGCAAGCAATGAAACTTCATCTTATTTTATGGAGTTTTGATCTGCACAGGCCATTACCAAGCTAAAGTATTCCAGCCAGAAAGTCTGTGACTGGGTGTTTGCAAAGCACCTGTGAGAGCAAAATGTGAGCTCTGCTGTTGCTTCTGGAGCTGAAGAGTTACTAACAACTCCTGTTGTTCATACGTGCACAACATTTGGAATTAAGCACAGATTTGTGCTCCATTTAAGTGTACTTTTAATTACTTTTGATTAGGATAAAGAGGATAATTTTCTTTTACAAATTCTCAGGATATTCAGAACATCTGGAAATTAAAGCAATTCTTTGCATGCCAGGTTATTAGTGTCAACTTTGAGAGAGAGAAGAGGAGAGAAAAGAGGGGAGAGAAAAGAGGGGAGGGGAGAGGGGAGGGGAGGGGAGGGGAGGAGAGGAGAGGAGAGGAGAGGAGAGGAGAGGAGAGGAATAGAATGGGCTCATCCTTGTGTGGGATCACAGCAAGGATATAATCTTTTATCATGGAAGAGCCTTACTACAGCAAGGGATGTAGCCCAGACAGGCTGGTTTTGCATCCCTCAGGCTCCGTATGGGATCTCTCACCACCACACTGCCCCAGCAGATCCATGCTGATGGAACTGGGAAGCAGGCATGCATGCTAGTGATTTACTTGGAGTGCAGGAGCCTGTTTGTTTTAATATATGGCACATATGGCATGAATGTGTTAATGGAATTTATACTGTAAAAAAATTATGTCCACACAAAGTCTGGAATTACTTGGGTAGGATTTATGCAACAGGCATAAAATCCAGTGGAAACAGCCTAACCTTTCTGAGGCTTATTAAGCTTTCTTTTTATTTATGGAAATGTCTTAATTTATGCAAGGTGAATGCCAGAAAAAAAAATACTATAGATTTAGTCAAAACCCTGCTCTTGTTATTTATAAACTTTCACAGCTCTATTCTGCTCTTGTTTATATCAGGAATAAAATTATTTAAAGTCACTGGGCCAATTCCCAAATCATCTGCACGACTCTGTTGAATAGGCACCAGCACTGTGGTGGTATCAGTAGACCCCAAAACGATGCTAAGAATGAGCAAGAAAATGTGAACAAAAAAAATGTAATTAAGGACATTTAAAAAGTTGCAATTTTCCTGCTTACCTTTGTTGTATATGTTACATTAAAAATACATCAAAGTAACACTCTTCCATCCTTGCCTGCCTGCAAGGAGGAAGATGCAGGGTTCCCTGAGGCCTCCCTGGGGCCCCAGGACAGGATGGTTTTTACTCCCTGGTGGTGAGGAGGATATTTATCCAGGTTACTAAAAAAGAGATGGCACTTGAGTAACTACACTGTCTCTCCATCAGCAGGCAAGGCCCAATACTCACAGCTTCAACCAAACTGTGACAATGCCTTCCAAAAAGCTTGTGTTCCTACAAGTGTCATGATAATCAGAGAGGCGCAAATCAGTGCTCTGGTGAGGGGAGACAGAGTGTCCCCAAAGGTGACACCATCTCCAGCAGGGCAGGCCAGCCAAGGAGGCCACTTTCAGCCAACCACCCAGAGTGTCCCACACAGGGTGGTGCTTGAAGTGAAGAGGGAGGAGGTGTGTGGAGGGAGAAAAATGTGCAAATCCATTGGAAAATGGGCTTCTGTTCTTCATCAGTCTACACGTCTTACTCAGTGCATCTAAATCCCGCACAAATTTCATCCTGTACTTTTCCACAGCTGTAGCACTGAAGCATCCTAATTTCTTACAGACACTAATGAATGCAACCTTAAAACACCCCCTGAGGTCAACTGGGGTTACTCACTGGAGGAGACAATAAATGAGCTCCAGCAAACCTTGCTCTGGTGGTTTCTAACACCACCTGATCTTCTTCAACTTCTCCCCAAAGTCACGGCTGCGTGGCTGGCAGAGAGGAGCTGGAGCTGGCTCCCCACTGCCCCTGGCTTCCCAGCCTGCGTCCCACAACCAGGCAAAACAGCACCAACCGAGGCTGGCATCTTGGGAAAGAAACTTGTACATCAGCCCAAATCCCAGCGTGTAATGCTAATGCAGGAGGAAATCAAATGGCGCCGGGCAGAGAGTCTCTGGCCTTTGGAGACCTTGCCCCTGGAAATGAGTTTGAAGTGAAACACTGTGTCTTTTCCTCTGGTTTTTAAAAGCAAAGGATTTTTAAGGCTTCCTGATGAGGAACTGTCCTAGTTCCATGGGTCAGGGAGAGTTCAGGATGGGGGCAGATAGCAGGAGGGGCAGTTGGAGATCTAGAGCCCAGATTTTGCCACTCTGGATGATGATGAGCCAAATGCGATGTATCCTGTTGGAGAACCAGCCCTGGAGAAGGCTTGGACCCAATGGTTTGTCAGTGGTTCTCCCTCACACTGAGGTCTGTCCCCTACACCAAATCTAACTCCCATCCCTCATTGAATGCTTTAAACACTGCACTCCCCACAGCTCCCTACAACAGCAACCCAGCAAGGTCCATCCCTCACTCTGGGAACATGGAGGGCACCAGGAGACACTCCCCAGGCTGTGCCCAGCATCCCAGTAGGATGAGTAGGGACAGGGAAAGCTTGGTCAGTAAAGGTCTCTCCCATCACCCTCCAGAGTGGTGCACACAGAGGCTCTGCTGGGTAATGGCAGAATCCTTCAGGAAAGGAGCCACCAGGCCCCCTGTCTCTCTGTGATGTTCATGTGACTGAGATTCTTAAGGCTTATCACTTCACCCAGTCTGTTGTAAATAGAACCCCAGGGGTTGTAAATAGAGGTGATACCCTGTGCACCTGGAGAGCATCCCTCAAACTTGGAGCTCCCACTCCAAAGCATGGAGTTTCTTCTAGGCAAAACATCCATAGTAACCTCTATAATGTGGATTAATTACCTGCTTTTCTCTAAATTTATTCCCAAGAATAACTGCATTCTCTGAACTAAAAATGTGCATTAATTCATAAAAGCAAATATAAAATTACCAGATTTGTACCAACCACAGGCTGAAAAACTTCCATCCAAAGAGCCAGTGTTTAGTAAAGTTATAATCCAATGAAAACCTTAATCTTATCATGTTTAGACATCTTAACTAGACATCACAGTCTGTATTACTTAGAACAGGGTAAGGATTAATTTCTACATCACTCTATATCACAGAGAAATCTGAAAACAATGTTCACATTTCATCTATTCTTCACTCCACTGAAACGCCCTTTCAAATCAAATCAGTGTTAGCTGAAAATAATGCTTTGCCACAAAAAAAAGCACATCCAGATTTGTTCTGCTTCCACCATTTCAGTTATACTTTTCACAATTATTTTGAATGATGCCCTGCAAATCCTACCTCGTCCTACAAAACCGCATCAGCATCTCCCATCTCTCTGAACTCATCTCCTCTCCCTTTGCCATTATGCCATCAAACCCTGCAACACGGTCATCTCTGCCTCTTCTGTAATGCACGCTGACCCAGAATAAACAGAGAGAAAATATTAGCAAATGTGATTCTTTTAACCGGGATCTTACATGTGCTCTCTAAACAGTGTCTGATGCAGTGCATATGCAGATCTGACTTTGAAAGTGTCATTTAGGGAAAATCCCTGGAGGATTCTCATCCTCTGAGTTTGCCAGCACTGACAGAATCTCACTACAAACACATTTAAACAAATGGGAGGGCAGGATGGCTTTTAAAACTCCCTTTCAGGACTTCTGCAAAAGCTGTGTTTGCCTGCTCGACAGATATAAAAATGGAAAAGGAGAGGGTGGAAAACGTAGTAAGTGATCTATCTGCCTTACTAAGCAGTTTTAATTGCTTGTAGATCACAGCTGGCACAGAGGTACAGCCCGACACTGGAGGGGCTGGAAGGGGCTTTTTGCAGCAGACGCAGCATTGCTGAGCCTGCAGAGCCACCACGAAATCCCTCCTCAATTCCTGTCCCCATTAACAGCAAATACGTAGAACAAAGGTGCTGAAAGGATATAGTGGGCTTTTCTTGTCGATCTGACAGAGCACTTGTGTACAACACGGTGTAAAACTGAAGTTCAGCTGTTACAAGGATGTGAGATCAGCTCCTCATGTCAAGTCCATCTTATCCCAGCTGCTCTGCTCCCAGTCCTACTTGATGCCTTGCTTGCTTGCTGACACCGTGGCTGTGTGGAGACCTCTTGGTTGGTTTCAGTACCATCCTTGCCATTCATCACACAGTTTTAGACATAAGCAGTGTTTGACCAGACACATAAAGCCAAGGCAGGGCCCCGCCTCAGTTAAGGCAGGGACCATGACACTTCGCTGGCCACTTTGGTTCCACAAGGTCATGCTCAGCCCCACAGTCAAGCAGACACAAGACAGAGCTGGGACAAAACTGACAGGAGGACCCTCAGGAGGAAAGGTCCAAAAGTTTTATGGTCCAAATCCCCCCATATCTTTGCCTCCTGGCACACTGGTTGTCAGTGAGGGGACTGAGGGACAAGGAGCACACAAAACATTGCCGCTGGTGGGAGGGAGCTGGGCACAGGCAAACACAATCCACCAGCAGTGGTTGCAAGATGCCACAGAAAGACAGAATCCTGCTGTGGAGCCAGCACTGGAGAACCTCTCCTGGACTTGAACACTGTTTTAAGCAAACAAAACCCCTGTATGGCTGCTCAGGAGAGCGTGACGTGTCCGAAGGCTGGCAGCAGCACCGGTCGCACGTCACAGTCTGTACACAGAGCCGCTCCGGGCTCCCTCTGAGCGACAGCTCTGCAGTGAGGGCTGAGCTGCACAGCCCGCCCTCAACACAGATATAAAAACAGAAACAAAGCACTTCAAATTTGTCATTGCCTTTTCTTCATCTCTGCAATCCGCCTTGCACTTTGCTTTAGCACAGCAATATCCTCCAGGGTCTCCTGATAAACCTCCCCAGGAAGCTATGCTTCCTGCACCACGGCCATACCCACCCCATGTCCCCAGGGCCACTGCAGGGACCCTGGCCCCAAATCCTCCTCTCCTTCTCCTATAAGAGCTGTCAGCCTTAAATCAATGCTGACTTAAATGTTTTAATCACCCTAAGGGAGTTCCTGCTCCTGTTTTTATTAATTCGTTGACAATTTTGGATGCTTTGCATATTAGCATCAGCACTGCCTTACGCAGTGGCCATGAGAGGTTGAACTTGTCACAGATGCACCCCAGTGGCATACCAGTAATCCTTTTCCAAGTTAATTGGCCCAGGCTTGCTGCACACACCATTGCATAAAGCTCAGGTTTTACCTCTCTGGCAGCGTCAGCCAGAAGCTGGCTTTGCTCCCGGGCTGATGTCCCGACACTGCAGCGTGGAGCCCCCCCCGGGCCCGTGTCAGACACCCCATCACACTCTCACCAACCAAGCCAGCACAGCAGGCAGCCTGCAGGGCTGGGTATCAGGGTGAGTGCACACAACTAAAAATAGTTCAGAAACTGCGAAACCAGGGCATCCACCTGGATACCAAGGAAGCGACTTTCTTCCTTCCAGGGATCACATGCAACCAGTGTCTCTGCAGAGTGAGTGGGAAAAGGAGGATAATTCAGAGCACCCACAACACCACTGTGCTCTGGGGAACATCTTTCTCCATCACTTGTAGAGAAGACTCAGACACCAAGCCTTTAAATCAGGTGCTTAGCATCACACAGCATGGATATCCTGTATGTTTTCATTTCCTGTGTCCGCCACTTTGTTATCAAGTAAATAATTTTACTATGTACCTCATGTCAAAGAAAAAAAGTTTTTGTACAAAAATAGAGCCAAAACACATCTTTACACATCTCAGGGTGTGTTGCATGATAAATTTGGCTGGCTGAGCCTTCACCTCCAGCTAGAGAGATCCCAGCCTTGCTGCTGGCTCTCCTGGGGTTTGACCAGAGGAACTGCACTGCAGCTGGGGTGGGCTGACAGGGTTTCGCTGCCCAGCAAGACTCTCCTGGTACTACAAGTGCTAAACACTGTACCTCGACGCCACACCTCTATTTCCTCAGCATCCCCAAACCCATATAGTGCCAGGCAAGCTGATCCAAGCTTTTAAGTGTCTGACCAAAATGGTTTCCTCCTCCGTCCCTGCAGCTTTGCTCCCCATATAAAGGCACAAAGTGGTGTGTTTCAAACACACACTAATGCACATCTATAGGTGAACTGCATGTTATCCTATAAATTGGGAAGTAAAGAGTCTTAAACTCTAACCCAATAGCAAAAAGACAGCAAATCCATAGAGAGCTGCATCCTCTTTTCTGTTTCTGAATACATTGCTTGCTTAAATCCCAGGCAGTGCCTGGTAATCACCCCAGCTGTGTTTCCAGTGGTATCAGCATGTGTCAGGCAGGCACACGGAGCTGGGCTTCCCAAATCTCCAGATGTCTGCAGAAGGACTGACTGACTCCACTGCCACTTGGCCAAGCAGCAACATAGCCTGATGACTTTGCCACAGCCATGAAGGGAAGGAAGGAGCCACACTATAGCACTGAATAGGGCTGCATTGAATCCCTTCCATTCCAAACCCATGAGACCTCAAGTGAGTTCCCTGGTGCCTGTCAGGGCTGTGAGACCCAGCACAGGGAGCCAAGAGCTGTAAGGGCTGTTTCAGTCGCTCCTTGCTTGTGATGCTCAGCCAGGGGGATCCTGAGTGGCACAGGTTAATGGGCTGCCCACATTTCCTAATCCTCATGAGCAAACACTGCCAAGAATGATTACTAGCCCCTGACAAAGGTCGTGCTCTATCAGGGCTCTACGCTCATTGCATCGGGATGTGTTTTCTTTACACTTGCATGTAGCTGCTGAAGCTCCATTATTTTCATGGATTTTATTTCTGACACAGCTTTTTCGTTCGTAATTCCCAATGCTTGGTGCTGAGCACGGCTTTCAGGAGGGGAGGGGA
>VZRR01009640.1:587002-600368 GCA_013398015.1 Oreocharis arfaki | reverse complement strand
GAGAGGAGAGGAGAGGAGAGGAGAGGAGAGGAGAGGAGAGGAGCACTGGGAAGAGGAATTAATCAGTGTAGTGAATGGTTTCAGTTCACAACAGGCAAAGCTGAATACAATCAGGAGGAAAAACAATCCTTCCAAATGGAAAGCAAAGTTGAAGGAATGAGTGCTTTTAAGTTACAGCTTCTAAAGCCCAGTGCTGGGGTGCCAGGGTATCCCGGGGACCAGGACAGCTCCTCCCATACTCACGCAGCTCCACCTAACCTGCTGCTGACCTCACCTTCCCTATGATTATTTTTCCAGGAATATGCATTTTCTCCCTTATCAACTTGCTCTCAAGTTTCTTCCCATCCTTTGATGCTATTTTTCCCTCCCCTGGCTGCAGGATGTGATGTTTTCCCTCTCTGCTTGCTCTCCAGCAGCAGCAGAGCTGTTTGTGTGGAGTGCTGGTGACATATTGTGGCTGGGCTGGTTAATCACACATATTCCCAAGAGCTATCAAGGCTGGTTGGATCTGAGCTCTGAGCTAACACAAAATACTCATACTGCCCCCCAAAATCTACACAAGCCAGCAAAGACTGTGGCTACCACATGCTCTGGGCTCAGCCCTTCCACCTGCTGTGGTTTAGGGCTGGAGTCTGAAGGGTTTTACACCACTGATGTATAATTACGTACATACATGGAGTATTATTTAACCTACGATCTTGACTTCAAAAATATTGTGATTTAAGCTTGAACTTGATGATATTTGCATATAAATATAGACCCTGGCTTTGTGTTTAAACTGTGTATCATTGAACAGAGTGGTGGGGCCAGGCTCTCAGGCACTACAAGTAAGATAATTGTTTAACTGACATCATTATACTGATTTACGGCAAGAGGAATTTCTGCGTGCTAAAGCATATGCAAAATTTGCTATTTATTTATTTATTAATTGTTGCAAGTTGTTCAAGGCTGTATTTATAAATTTTACAAACCCAGAGCCTAAATATACCTCATGTCAGCAGGTGGAGGGCAGTGGCAGCACCTGCAAGTGCTCCCAGCAGATCATATTCAGGCTACAGGATAGCTGCACAGTGGTACCCGGAAAATATTCAAGTCCTTCCTTGTGCCCTCATGCCAAATGACGTTTCAGAACTGCAACATCAAGTAATTTAAATACTGTCAGTTTATGCAGCATCTCAGTTATCCTTTAATAGTATAGTTACTCTTTTCTCAGAAGAGAGTGGTGTCTAATCATGTCAGGATTTTCTAAAGTAATTCTGCCTCAGGGTAAAGAGTATTTTTTTATACAACAGCAGCGGATCTATATGGCTTTAAGAGGCAGATTCCTCTAACACTCAGGGCCTAGCTTAGAGGAGGCTCCTGAACTGATTCTGTCAAAAAGTGTTTGCATTTTCTTCAGGGCGAGTTAGAAAAGGGAAAAAACCTAAATGCGTTTTGACATTTGTATTTGGAGTGTTATGTGTCAAATATGCCAGGACCAGATCACAAATTTCCTCAAGATTGTCGTGGCTCTCCCGCCTATCAATAGCAATCTGGAGCTCACACAGGATGCAGGCAGAAAGGCATCCTGATAGAGTGCAATGACAGATTTCACATTAGGATGGAGGAGGAACAGGGGGCAGCCAATGGCATTTTAAAAATGGCACATGGGTCTCCTCAGTAAGTGAGGTCTGACAGGACAGTTTGCAAAAACCAGAGAGGAAACAGAAACCAGAATGCTGCCCAGGGCCAGGGCTGTGCTACCTGGAGCTGATCAGTGGCTGTTCACCACTTGAGTCTTTCGTCCCTTTTCATCCCTTATGTTTTCTGATGCTCTGGGCAAAATTACTCTGTAGGAAGTCTTGACCTTTCACTTCCTATTTATATATTATTTTGGAGCAACTCTTCCAGTCCCCACTACTCTGAAAGCAGCTAGGGGCATAGGGAGTATGCAGAGAAAGCCAAGCAATGTCACCAGGGCTGAGGGATGCTGAGGAGCAGAGAGGCCCCAGAACGGGCATCCTCACCTGCAGAGCCTCGGCCCTGGGAAGGGCTGCAGCATTGTCCTGGTTTGCAAGGACAAACAGCACTTGTGCAGGACATCCAAGAACACCCTTGCATGTGCCTGTTCAAAATCAGTGGCAGCAGAGGACAGAGGCTGCTTGGATTTCACATTGCTTCACCTATTTAGTCCCCCAGGCTGGTTATTGATTCTACAGGTGACATTACAGGTGACAAAAGCCCCCATGGACAACATGACCATTTAGGACAATTTCTGGTACTCCAGCACATCAAGGCAGACCTTTTCAAGGTGATCTTCCAGCTCTGCCCCTCCATCACACAGCACATGGCTGTTTCCAAAGCACCCTATTCTAATAATCTGGTTTAATGCTGTATGGAGAAGAGATCTGCATGTCCCATTATCATATGAAACTAAAATTCACTGTGCTGGTTGCATTCCCAGGTTTAATGTATTGGCACTGCTAGCAAAACTGAGGTGCCACGTGTTGTATCAGCTATGCTGATTCGTAGATGAGGAATGCACGAGCTGGTGGCACACTGTACTCCAACATTAGAGCAAAAATGCCAGTGAAAGGTAATGCTGTGCAGAGAGACATGAGCTGTTCCCAGGTGTATTAATAGTCAGGCTGAACTGGGGGGAAGAGCTGTTGGTCTGTTTGCTGCTGAATATTCTTGAAATCCCATGTGGTAAAGTGGTGCTGGTCCGCTGGACCACAGGTGATGTTACCCTTAGCAAGGGCATGCTTGTCCCAAGGTTTTTCAGGGATCATCAATACCCTGAGTCCTGCTACAGCTGCTGTCAACTATTTAATTATGGGTGCTTAATCACTGGGGGTGGATTAGTCCCCAGTCTTCCCCAAACACCAGCATGTACCTGCAGCAGAATCCGATTTTCATCCCAGACAGTGAGCTCCCAGGTAGCTTTGATTTCCATAAGGTTGTCCCTGCACCAAGAATACCTTTCAGTCACATCCAGGCAGATGAGCGCAGGCTTCAGGAGGTGTTTGCTTCTCACAAAGTGAATCCTTCTTCAGAGCCAGGGCAGAGCCCACAGGATATATGTGGCAGTGGACTGCATTTTTCCAGGGTTTGAGATATTGCTTGCAATGCACCACTGCAGGAGGCACCACAATCCCCCTGTGCAATGAGACATGGAGCCTTCTGCATCTTACTTCCCTCAAGGTTTCTGAGAAGATGCTCTACAAAGCACCAATTCGTAAAAGTAGTTGATGCTGAGCACCAGCCTCTCCTTTCCTCCCATTTTCATTCCAGCCTGGTCCCGATTGCTCCTGCCCCCACAGCTTCTACCTGCACACAAACACTAAGATTTTGTAATTCCTCCTCTGCAATGGGCCAATGTATTACTCACTGACGCTGTGAACGGGAATCATTGGCCATCACAAGATTGATGGAGTCCCCAGAGGCCAGGTGGGACAGCAAGGTGGCACACAGAATGACTCTTAATATAGCTACCATCTATTTCACAGTATTTGTAGATTTGGATATGCTATGTACCTGAATAATTTACTAAATTTAAGGGAGCTTTAATACCCATGTTTAAACTGTAATTCCACTTTCCTACCAAAACCTAATGTCTTCTGAATCCTATATCACCGCTGACATAAACAGCTCCTGTTTCTCCTTTCAAAAGAGGCAAAAATAACCCATCAATAATAGGGACTGTAAAGGGCAGATTTATTTTTAGGATCATCGGGATTTCAGAGCCAGGATATAGAAATGGATGCAAGTGCTACGGCATGGCCCCATCACCTGTGCTGCTGGGGAAGCATCATTGCAGAGCAGAACAAAAATACTTCCTTATTTTATTGATTTGGGAATCAGAGGGGTTTACAGGCATCAGAACCCCTGAGAACAAAATGTACCTGGCAGTAAGGGCAGTTTGGAGGCTTAGCAGGAGCAGCTCTGGAGAGGAGCAAAGACACTCACTGGAGCAGTAAACCAGACTGCCCCGGGCAGGAGCAGCCCAAGCTCTGGAACTCAGCTCTGGAACAAAACTTAGTGCTCCTGCTCCACAAAGGCTCTCAGCTCATCCCAGCACAGCCAGAAGCTCCCAGCCAGCCCTGCACCTCCCAGACTGCCCCAACATCAGCCCAGCACTGGCCTCCCAGCTCGCCCAAACAGGCCGGTGAGATGTGTGCCGGCCTCCAGAGATGTGTCAGTGGTGGGGAGTGCACAACAGCCTAAAAGAAAAATCAGGGCCAAGGCTGCACATTTTAGGATTCCTCACTGTCACTGAACCCAAACACCATCTCCTCCCAGCTGCAGAAATGGCTCTATGCCCAAGATCCCAGGGTGCAAACCCCAAGGAGCACAACTGATCCTGTAAATCCAGGAACTCCTTTCCACAGAGCATCAACCAGGCTGAAAACAATGCTGACCACCATGAATGCTCCACGTCCATCTGCAAATAAGCACAATGAAAGTTCCCTTTAAATATGAAATAAGACACCTCCAGAAAACCTCAGCAAGATCATCCCAGGATATGCCATAACTACCTCTAGTGCCTTACTAATGGGTCAGAAAAATATTTAAATCATGTAATAGCTTTCTCACTAGCTACTTCCAAAGCACCCAGATCAGTGGGAAACCTGGGCTCTGCAGCCCATAAGGGAGATATCAAAAACCACAGAGCTTTTTCCTGATGGTGAAGAGGAGGAAGAGACACCATAGGGGATGTCACCACTGAGCTGAGCTGGGGACTCACAGAGGTACTTCGGCATCTGCTTGAAAATACATTAAAGCCCTTCCTCTTGATGGACACATTTGCAGTATAAATAGTTGTGTCCTCTTTATTTCACTCTGAGGTTTAATTAATATATAAATCAAACGCTTATAAAACTCACAAATGCTTGGGAAGATGTAAAATTTAATTAGTTTGCCCACACAACTCCATATGTCAACTGTTAGCTCAATTACTCTTTGCCATGAAATACTGACTGCACTTTCCCATATTACTAATTTCCCTCTATCTCAAGTCATGCTTAATCAACACCCTGAACTCAACACACACACTTGTGCTAAATTAAATATTGAGCACAAGGAGCAAGAGCCTCTTTAATGAAACCACAGCTGGATTTTGCTCAGAAATGAGATCCTCACGCAATATTGGGGCAGAGGATAATCTCTGGGGTAGTCCCTGGGGTGTGGGGCAGGTTATCACCTGCTCTGGGATGTGCTACCAGACCAGCTTGAAAGATGTGCACTGCCATGCACGTGTTCTTCCATGGAGTGCAGGAGGAAATCCTTGTCTGTGTTTTCTTGGGATGGAGCAGATGCTGGTTGGGCAGGGCCTGGAGGAGGCGAGGGGAGGCTGGGAATGAAGCACATGGCAGGGATAGGCGACAAGGGGCAGGCAATGAATGCACTGTGATCGGCCCAGGTGTGTGGTGTCAAAGAGCAGGTGTGCAGCAGCTAAAGGCAGGGCTGAGTGACCACTGTACCCATTAAATATGCATTAAAAGCACGTTCAGGTCAGCCCCCAGTCTGGCAGCGACAGTCAGTACAAATGAGCTCTGATGCTGCATTTATTCCTATTTCAAAATTCTCAAGAGACAACAAAATGTCAAAATTATCATCTGGAAAGGGTCCAACAAATTCTCCATCCTCCCAAAGCCCCCCCTCCCCCATCCACATCCCCCCCCAGCATGAGGGCTCTGATAGCCCCTTGGCCGGGCTCTGTGCCACGCTGTGCCGGCCGGTGTGCCCGCAGCTTTCTCGCAGCCAGCCATGCCACAGGGTGACATGGAAGTGATCTTTGCTGGCTCACTCTCAGTGCCCAGCACGCCCAGCTGCTCCCAGCACAGAGCCAGCCAGTGGCCTCCCACGGGCTCCCAGATGGCACATCCCACAGAGGACGGATCCTGCCTGCCTGTGGGAAGCAGGGGGACATGGCCATAGTGGTGTCACCGTGGCCCATGGGACTGTTCAGTGGGGAGGAGGATGCTGGTGGCTGGAAATGCTGTGGCAGAGGGTGCAGCAGCCAAGTGGAAATTAAAAAAGCTGCAGGGGGATGCATGAAACCATTTTGCCACTTTGAGGAGAACTCCTTCGGAATAAGGTTGCTTATAACTCTACAAAAATACTGTGAATTAAGCTCTTATTTTTCCCGTTTGTGGTACTTGCTGGTATATAATTTTCTTGTTTGTGCTGTGAATACAGACTATTCATTTTCCCTCAAACTATTTTCTTGCTGATTTTGCTTTCAGGAGTTGGTGTGGGAGTAGAGCCTGGCCATGACCACCTTGCATGAGCTGCCAGCACTGCCTGCCCCTGGGGCTTCTGCTTGGAGCCACTTACACCAGGCTTTGACAATCCTGGAAATGTTCCATTGTTCTTCCTGAGGCAAGGGTCCACCTGTCACTGACCCCTGGTTTGCTCTCAGGGTTTGTGTTTTGTTCCCCTCCCTGTAAGGTGGGAGCTGCCAGCCTTGCTACCAGACCTGAGACGATGCTGGGAAGCTCTAAGTCTTGGATCAAGCTTTCCCATTTTACCATCCATTGTTTAAATCTCCCCAAAGCCCATGAGATCAAGTGAGAGCCCCATTTCCCTGTGAACATCTCGAAAAAATTGTAATTTCAATGGTAAATCCACTCTGAGGGTGAGGTTGAGGGTTTTTTTATGAGCTATCCTATGTAAGCAGAGCTAGAACCCATTATACTGGAATCCATATTATACAAAATAATTTTAATCCTCTAACTTCTTTCTTCAGGCAATCAGCTTGTTTCTTTAATTCAAATTAGATCTTCATATTCAAGTCTCATTCTAGTTAATCATATTTTTCAATTAAATTCAATTGTCTGTGATCTTCCTAACTTCCAATGCTTTCTTCCATCTCTAATACACGCAAATTTTGCATTTGTTCCTTTTACTTTCCCTTATTTTATTTTTTTTCAAGCTGGTGACATTTTGCTTAACAAAACCAATTTCCAGCCATGGGATCAGAGCGGAGCTATGGCTTGGTCTGATCATATTTGTGTTACCCATACACAAGTGATGGCTACTAAAATAACACTGCTGGGAGGGAAAATATGTTTTTTACGGCAGCCACGTGTCTCTGCCTGATGTTGGGGTGTTCGTGACAGGGAGGAAACCCATAGTCATGGGGCAGCAAGGCTGGGACAGCCTCCTGCATCAGCAGGTGAAGGTGGAAACAGTGGTGGTTAGAGGTCAAGGAGCATCCCTCTGCTTTTTTAAGTGTCCCTTCAAAACACAGCCCTTTTGCATTTACCCCTCCTAGAGGGAGGAAAGGAAGTGTTCCGTGGAAAGCATGGTGTTAAACACGGATTACAAGTAGCTGGGAGAGCTCAGAGCAAGTCAGACTGCTGATTTCAAGTGTCCCATATTCAGTGCATTGCAGCTCAGCACTCCAGACACACGAGCACAGCTCACTGCCCGACACTGGATCCAAACCCATCCCTCCTGCAAGCCATGCACCAACTCTGAAGTCTCACCAGGCCTCTGCAGTCAGACAGTACCTCCTGGTCAGGATGGGGAGACCTGGGGAAACCAGGGCCATTCTACAGACAGGGAAAGCAGCTGACAAAAGGAAAGAGAATTTTTAGGAGAGTTTTGTGCTTCACAACTGCGAAGCACCCAGGAAGCAGAACCACCTCGCTGGTGAAGCTGACACTCATCAAGAAAACTGTTGGCAAGTGGGCAGGCTTCAGACAACACTTGGTAAAGAGGTCATAGAATAGAAAATCACAGAATGGTTTGGGTTGGATGGGTCTTTAAAGATCAGTTTGTTCCAACCCCTCTGCCATGGGAAGGGACACCTTCCACTAGACCAGTTGGCTCAGAGCCCCATCCAGCCTGGCCCTGAACACTTCCAGGGATGGAACATCTACAGCTTCTCAGGGCAATCTGTTCCAGTGCCTCCACACCCTCACAGTGAAGAATTCCATCCTAATATCTACTCTAAACCTGCCTTCTTTCAGGATAAAGACAGGAAAGCCACAGCAGCCCAAGGATAAATTTCTGCACATGGAGGTGATGTACATTATCAGCTACTTCTTTACCTGGCCAGTTCTCTGACACAAGAGTGCAAAAGGCAGCTGGGAGCACCCTGCCCTGCCCAGTAGCCACAAGACCGGGCATTTGCAGGGAAAATGTTCCTATGGGATTTGCTCAGTTATTGCATTAGGGGTGTTTGGCTGCTTTCATGCTGTAGCAAAGTCTGGCTGTTTCACCACCAGTGTCATCATGATGCTTTCAGCACTTCTGGAAAGGTTACAGGAACCAGAGGGCCAGAGATCAGGTGAGAAATTCCGTTTCCACCACCTTTTTTAAATACTAATAAATGCTGGTTATGATAAAAAAGCCAGAAACAGCCCCCAAGTGTATTTCGAAGATGGAAAGACCAGCAGGCAAAGAAAAAAAGGTCCCCAGTTTTATTATTTTGTATAATCAGAGTATAATTGGAGAGCAGACGCTGTCTGTAGCATGCTGCCATTGGGGACTCTGGTTTTCTAATAAGAAATCCATGAGGGAATTAGATGCTGTTTCAGTGGTGTTCTGGCTGATTTAAGGGATGCACCTGGAGCCAGAATTCATGCCTTCAGTTGTTGTACTTCACCAAAAGCAAAAAAATGTAGGTGCCATTTGTAAATCCCTGCAAAAATTGGGTCTGCAGTGGGAAAAGTGAGAGCCCCTTAATTATAGCAGTGCTTTTGGGAGCTGTGATAATTAGGAGTTTCCGGTGTTCTGGAAATCAAAGTGGTTTCTATTCTCTTCTTTAATTAATTCAGGCTTTTATCTGTGAAAATGGAGATGAATTAAGGTTCTGCTCCAGGCAAAGGGCAGTGATGCTTGTGCAGTCCCTGGCAGGGTGGAGCCACTGGACCCCCAGGACCTGGGTGACATCCCTCACACTGCAGCATCCCTGGCCTCCGGTTCTTGATATTTTGGGGGATGAAGGGGAAAGGCCAGAGGGTGACGTGCCTCGAGCAGGACTCGCCACAGCATGCACATATCACGAGAGACCTGCTGCAGGGGGTGTGCAGCCGTGTGTCCATGGCAGGGGACACCCCGCCGGCCAGCGGGAACTCAGCAGATAACAGACACCCAGCATTTATCACCTCCCCACACAGGAAAGGGTGACTCAAGCTGCAAAAAAATCGCAAGATTGGTATAAAATCATGACTTTTTTTTTCCCGTTCAAAGGAAACTATTGTTATAAGCCCCTTTTATTCCACCCTGGGAAGGGTTGATTTTGGGAGGTTTTCTAGGGCTGGGAAATCACACTGAAAATCCATGTGACTGTTAGAAGGTGACAACAGCAGTATGGGATTTGTGGTAAAACCATGCAATATGACCAGAGTGGATCCCTCCATGATGTGAACTGTACATGCACGGATGGCAGAGAGAGGTTTCCAGCTGAAAGTAAAGCCTCCAGCTGATGGGACCACCACGGTGCTCAAAACAGGAGCATCTGTCAACCACCAGAGCAGAAGCCAGCATAATGCAATTAACCCCTACAGCTAATTAATCCAATCCAGCCCCGACAATGTTATCAAGGAGCTGCCTGGAAATGATTCTTTATGTCAAAGTCTATTTTTAGATCAAATAAATCCAGACCCATTCTGGACAAGCTGTGCTCCAGTTCGGGGCATCTCCACACTTCATCATTTCCTGGCAGTGAATTCTGCTGCAAGTACCCAAACCACATGCTCAGCACTAGTAGCCGTGCCCCAGAGCAGCTCTGTGTTGGATTAAACAGTTTTCCCAGAGAGAAACTGAATTTCTACATCCACCTTCCTCGACTTTTGGTCTGTTTTCTCCTTTTCCTACTAGATGGCGCCTGCATGACAGGCCGAGACGAACCCCGGCGGGGAGCATCTCTAACAGGTCTCCTCCGTGAAGGGCCGATAAATGACGCTTTTCCCCGAAAAGCCAGGCAGTTGAGAAAGCGATAACCTGCCGGGAGCTGATTAGCAGCAGGAAGCCGTTTTCTGGGAGCGCGGCGTTAACTGTGCTTCCCCGGGGGATGCTGCCAGACCCCCAGGAGGGAGGGGGGTAATGCGGCCCATCCAGAAGCTGTATCCAGCATATCCCAGGTGTGCATAAGCCCTGTACGGACACTTTCAGACCAGACATGCTGCTGAGCACCCTGGCAAGCACGGTTGTGGCAAGGCAGTGGCAAAGAGGATGCTGGGGCTGAAGCGTCCGGCACAGCTGTGCAGACACCCACACTCAGCCACATCTCACCTCGAAAGCCTGGTCCAAACACCAGGCATTTCACTGGCATTTCTGGATCATCAGTGGGAGACACACAGCTGATGGCATGATTGGTGTGGCTACAGACCAGACTTTTAGCACCACACAGCCACCATTGCCCCCCCCCCTCCCCCCTCCGCAGCCCTCAGGTAGGAGAAGTACCCCCACAGCCCATCCCTCTCCACCTGGGATACTCTGGGAGGGACACAGCAGTGCTTTGCCATGCATGAAGCCTGCCCAGAGGCTGCCCAGAGGCTTTCCTCTGCCTGCTCCCTCCTGGCAGCTCCATGAAGATTCAGTCAGAGCTGTCAGGTGTCAGCATCACTCCCAGTCCTTCCAGGTAATTCCAGCAAGGTTGAGTGGCAGCATGAGCTACCACTTCTTCACCCAACAAAGAGACTATGTGCCCAGCTCTGACTTCACAGAGCCATCACGGCTCCCCACACCCCACTTTTGCAGCCTCCAGCTCATTCCCCTACATGAGCTCTCTGTTTCACAACGTGCCAGACTAACTCCTGGCCACTACCCACTGGCAATAATTAACCACATGTTATCTCCACACTCCACCTCCATTGTGCATGTACACTGTAACATGTTCCAGCCTCTCAGCTCCTTTCTGAGCTTGGCATTTTCAGCACCCCCAGGCCATGTGCCAGTCCAGAGCAGACAGAACCCTGTTGTGCTGATAACCCAATATCCCAACCCAAACGGTACCACCGGGCCCCAAGAAAGCAGATTCCAGCCCAAAACACCGCTTTGGGACAGCCAGAGGAGGAGCTGCGTTTACTGACTGCCCCGCCAAATAGGTTTGGTTTTCCAGCGGTAAGTTTGCCACTTACTACCTCTGGATTTCACAGGCAAGCTGAGCCATTCCCTCGCTGAGACATTGAGAGTGGCAGGGTGAGGCGGCGTCCCCAAACTCTGCTTTTGTCACAGCATCTGCTCAGGTGCAGCCACTGCTGCCCAGCACTTCTGCATCCCCAGTGGCCTCTGGGTGCACACCAGCCCTCGGGCTGGTACATGATGCACCCAAGGGAGCCAGCAAGGGGGAAGGGGCACTGGGAGGCACAGAGACCACTGCCTTTGTGTCTGGGAACAGCAAAGCCTGGGCATGCCCTGGGTAACCCTGATTGATTGCGTGTGGGGCAGGAGCTAAGCTGGCCTGGTGCACCCCTCCACGCTGTCACCTCGGATGGCTCGAGCCCCCCCAGACACAGTGTGGGACGTGGGGGCTCCCCGTGGCTCCCTGGCCCAGCAGCCAGGAGCTGTCGAGGTTCATCTGCTCACCAGTGCTATTGTGCCAGCACACGGGCACCGGTGGAGCCTGGCAGCCCCAGCCCTGTGCAGATCCAAAGCAACTCCCTGCCCCCATGGAGGGGAAGGACAGGGAGGAGGGGGTGCAGGTGCCATCGCGGCAGAGGGGACGGCAGGACACAGCCAGCTGGGCACAGGGACACAGATGGTGCTGCCAGAGAGCCACAGCTCTGACCAGCAAGTGATGGGCCAGGAAAGAGGATTGCTGGGAGAAGAACAGTCCAGATGACACAGGGAGAAGCCCTTGCTCAGGACCAGCAAGAAAATAGAGGGGAAAAAACCCCAGATATACACAGAGAAACACTGGCCAAGTCCAGCATGATCCTGGCACATTGGGTCTCTCAGGGTAGGAGAGAAATTAAGCCAATTTGCAAGCCTATGTCAGGCCCCTCATCAGAAAGACAGCTCCCAAGGGAATCTTTTGAGCAATCAATAAAGCCAGTCAAGGGAGCTGGGGAGGCTTTAGCTGCCTGCTGAGATGGCTGCAGGAAAAATGGAGCTGCAGGACTCAAGCTGTCCAGCAAACAGTGATCATAGTGCCATGGCAGCAGCCTTGCCTCGTGCAGGGAAAGGTACAGGGGGAGACCCACACAGTGCAGCGACCTGAGAGAACAAAGAGGAATCTGTAAGATAAGTCACAATAACCAAGACAAACAAGGCAACAACTATGGGTTCTGTAAATAAATTTAAAGGAAAATTTGTCCTTTACATACTGTGGGAGAGCAGGTAACAATATACAGAAAAGTTCTTTCCTTCAGTCCCCACAAAGAGCTGATCGTGGCATGTAAATTATCGTCATGATAGGCATGATGAGGCAGGGGCCACAACAGGCAAGGAATAAGGTAAGGAATAATCCGGTTCTCCCAGCTGCATTCAGTCACAGATGGCCTTTGCAGAGGTGTGATGAAGTCCAGCTATCCCAATGATCCTGTGTCTCCTAACCATGCCAATTGTCCAATACCCAGGGAACTCACAGCATCTCGAAGTTTGCAGCTTGAACATCCCAAGCTTCTGGAGCTCTCTCTTATCCAGGGTCCAGTCACTGGAAGACACCAATGGGAGCTTTCCTCAGTAATGCCACATTTTTGCTGCAGAGTCCCCATATCTGCAGATTTCTGTATCTCCCACCCCATGGATGTGAGAGGTGGCATTGTACCCTCGCTGGTATCTGGCCCCATTTGCAGGCAGCACAGGGATAAGAGAGAGGGAACATCTTCATAGGACAGTGGTGAGAATGGGCTGAGATAGCTAAAATCACGGCCTGCCCAGGAGAGAAAAAAAGTGGGGCTTGTTTCATCCCAGGAAGACATATGCCATGTGCAAGGAGGACACAGAGGGGATGGCAGTCGGCAAACCCTTCTGATTACAGGGGCAGTGAAGCACTTAAGGCTGTTCAGAGGGGCTGCACATCCCTCTGCCCGGGCTTCAAACACACACTGCAACCACATCCCCCCAGTTATGCCACGGTTTGGGGACGGATGAGAAAATCCCTTCAGGTCCCTTCCCTCCGTGCTCCTCTCCTCTACTGAGCAAGCAAACCAAAGCTCCAGAGGGATTTGTTCTCAAGTCCCTGTGGGTTTGCCCCCGTGCATTTGTCTGGATACACTCCCTTTGGTGCCAGCTCCCGACAGCTTTGGGAGCGTGCTGCCGCCGGTCTATCGGAGCGGGGCCGTGTGGCAGTGTTGGGGTGTTCGCAGCAGGACAACTCTTTCCCAGCGTGGGGGAAAGAACCATTATCTGCTCTACGCCTCGCGGCACAGCTTTTCTGAACAAGTGCACGGCCCCTGATAGCAGGGGCAGAGGCGCAACAAGCCGC
>VZRR01009640.1:544710-586474 GCA_013398015.1 Oreocharis arfaki | reverse complement strand
CCGCGGCCCGCTCCACCCCTGGGCTCGGGCAGGGGGTCCAGGCCCCCAGGGGCGCTTTCGGAGGCAGCCGCCTCCGTGCGAGGGTTGGTGTTGGGGCTGGGGCCGGGTCCCGGGCGGAGGTTTCCGCGGGGGCCGGTGTGTCTCGGTCCGGGCGGTCACTGGGGAGAGGGCGGTGGGATGCTCGTCCCCGGCGGGTCCGCCGGGCTGTGGTGCGGAGTGCCCGCGGGAAGCGCCTTCCTTTCCGTGGCTGCTGGGCACATCCGTGCGGCTGCGGGGGAAACTCCCTGGCACCGGGCACAAACCCTCCGGAACGGGTCGGGTTCGCTGTTCCAAGTGATGCGGTCCTCGTGAGCGCAGCGGGGATGGATGGGTGGATGGATGCACGTTCAGGCTGTGCTCCTCAGGGAGCAGCACTTGGCGCTTAGGTTTCACTTTTCATTCTCAGCTCGCTAAATGATTTGAGGAGATGAGTGGCTTCTTCCAGCCAGGGAGAAATCAGCCCTGAGATATAAAAAAAACTTGGGGAAAATCTTGGCCAGGGCCCAGCGTGCCTTAGAGGCGAGCAGGGAGCTGCTGTGTGTTTTCTGAACCGATGGAGGGACTTGTAAAAGAAGGGAAAAGGGATCATCCAACAAAGGTTGGATGCTTTGGGGAGGGCGGGAGGTGGGGGGACTTCAGCATTTGATCCATGTAAGAGTAACGAGGGATGAAAGCTGTGAAGGAATCGTAGAGGTGACTTTATAGTAGGAGCATCCCACAGGTGATGGAAGCTGGGGTGGGACTGTCCTGTGGCCCTGGCCAGGGAGTGACATCTGCCCGTGACGGCCCCTTTGCTGAACACCGGGGAGCTCGAGGGAGCATTTGTGTTCGTAATGCCTGAGCTGGGCAGAGGGGTACAGAGGACCCCAGATCATTTCCATCAGAGTAGTCTAAATAAAACTAACACATAGAAAATTGCCTCCCGTGGCAAGAAACCAAAACTGAGAGACAGCAGGAAAGGAAGGCTGTCACCTACAGCATCAATACTCCTGTGGGCTGAGGAGATGCAGGACTAATACGATTTAAATGCTGCATAAAGCTTTTGTTTTCTCTTCTTCTAAAATCACATTTGCTATGAAACAAATATACAGTAATATAAGATGCCGCAGTCACTGCACATATTTGATTTCCTCTGTGATTGTAAAGAAGAAAATGTTGATGACTCAACAAGTCTGTGTTTAAAAAAACCACATCAAACCCCAGGAAAACATGCTCTTTGAAAGCATAATAATTTTTTTGTTGTTTACTTTTCTTTTTATTTTTGTTTTATTGTTAAGAACTATGCTTTGACTGTGACCGTGTAACATCCCACCCATAAATAGAAGCAGGTTTAGATTCAGGGGAAACACATTTTTTCCGATGATGGAAGAAGTAGGCCAACCATGCCAGCTCTCTTGAGAGGTGGGAAAGGCAGTGGCAGCTGTGAAAAGAAATGTCACACACCAGGAATTAAAACTCACCAATTTGTTGTATCTGTAGGTTTACCATCACTGATTAGAGTTAATTAGATTTTTGTCAACCTCATAATGGAAGAAAATGCTATTTTCAGGTTTGAATTTACTGCTTCTTCATAGGGCAGTTTTCCCTGCAGACCTACTGTGGATTAAGCAGCTTCCCATCTTCATCTAAGTTTAAGTGAACTGTCACTTAACTGAAAGTAAAAAGCTTCTGAAAGTATGTCAGTGACGTGGGAGCTTCCAACACATTTCCAAGTCTTTACATACTCTGGGGCCTAAACATTTTGAAAATTTTCCCGGGGTTTAAGGTACTGAGACAGAAATTCCTCCCATCCTTTTTCCAGGTTCTCAGATTTTTTTTTTTTAAAGCCTTTGTTTTGGTAACCTGTGCATTTCCATTTAGTATGAATACACCACTGTAGTCTTTGGCAAAAATGTCCTAAGAGCTCCCCACAGGATGTAGGCATCAAGAATCAGGGTCTGTAGATAACGTGTCCACCACTGAAGGAGGCTGGTACCAACTGCTGATCATGTGCAAGCACCAATCATAGAATTACAGAATGGTTTGGGTTGGAAGGGACCTTAAATATGATCTCGTTCCAACTCCCGCCATGGTCAGGGGCATCTTCCACTAGACCACAATGTTCTAAACCCTGTCCAACCTGGTCCTGAACAGTTCTAGGGATGGATCATCCACAGCTTCTCTGCGCACCCTGTGCCAGTGCCTCACCACCCTCATAGTGAAAGATTTCTTCCTTATATCTAACATAAACCTAACCTCCTTCACCATAAGGACATTCCCCATTGTCCTACCACTGCAAGCCCTTCTAAAAAGTCCCTCCACAGCTCTCTTTAGGTACTGGAAGTTGCTCTAAGGTCTTCCCGGTGCCTTGTCCAGGCTGAACAACCCCAAATCTCTCAGCCTGTCTTAATAGAAGTGTTCCAGCCTTCAGAGCATCTCTGTGACCCTTCTTTGGACTCACTGCAGCAGGTCCACATCCTTCTTACGTTCAGGTTAGATACCCATCTGGATCCTGAAAGATAACTAACTACCTGGTCAGCCAGTTGTGTTTGCCCCATCTCTGCCAGGAGCTTCCCAGGAGCTGCTGGGAAAGGCAGAAGAGGCACCACATGGCCCTACATGAGCTTTATTGCCTTCCCTGGGCAGAGCTCCCTGTTCTCACCACTGTGCTCATTCAGGGCTGGCTCAGAGCTACCTCCGTACTGTGTGTCATGCCTTGGCTCCGTGGAGGGGGAAAGAGGGATCAGCAGGAGCTAGACTGGCCCTCTGCCATAGGCTGTGTCTTCCTTCCAGCCCACACTGCCTCCCAGGCTGCCTTCTCCCCGTGTGGTCCTGTGCATGTTCTGAGTGACTGGGAGAAGCAAAATCAGAGAGGCGAGGGAGTGCTGATCTTGGAAACCCTTCCAACAGGCGCTGCGGCACGGAAATAGCCAACACAAATATTTCTGTGCACACGCAGTGCAATCCCTCCATGTCTTTCCTGGAAAGAAACAAAGAGGTTTTGAACAGCTGGAGCCTGCCAGCTCCCTGTGGTGACTGCTGAAATCAGGTCTCCCCATCTCTGAAGCCCCGGAGAAGGGTGGAAGCCCCAGCTCATTTTAGGCAGGAACACCTCCTCCCATCGTGCCTGGCTGCAGGGAATTGCTAGATGTACCTGAGAAGCTGCCACCATCCGGGCTTTGAGAGCCTTTCCTGCTCTCCTTGCACTTGGGGAGGGGAAGATTCACCCGGAAATGGGTGAGTCACTGAGTTGTTAACTTGGTAAGAGCAGCAACAGAATGAAGACCCCAAAAGAAAGCAAGAGAAGCCACATAAGACTTAAGTACAGCACATGGAGTTGTTGTAAACCACCCCTTTATGTCACTTAAGAAACGTGAGATGCTAAGCTGAGAAAATAACCTCATTCAGAGTCATATCAGCCAGATAAGCTCCTGTGTGCTGTGTCAGCATCACCACTGCTCTAGCAAACTCCATCCTGCTCCACAGTCTTACAGTGAAACCTCAGGGATTCCCAGACTTTCAGATTCCCACTTCATGATGTTTTTTTACAGGGCAGGTCTTTCTCAGGCTTCTCATTACTCTGTCAACACAGTGGGCACGGGCAGCAAGATGTTTTTGCAGAAGTGCAGAGGAAGCTCTTCAGACAAGGACTTTGCTGCAGAAAAGTGGTACTGCAAATGGAGGCAAATTTAGGGGAGAAAGGTTTGAGGATATCTATGGCAGAACCTGTTGGTAATGATGCTTAAAACTACATTGTTTTGATGAAAACAGGCCAAAGGTTTGTTTTCCAGTTTATCACAGATGGGTAATGTTTCTGCTCAGCATTAAAGTGGAGTGTTTATCCTTGGCGGGGGGAAACTGTCCTTGCAAAGTGATCACAGGCTGGTGTAGTTCTATAGGAGAACTGTAGCCAAAATGTCTGAGCTTGTGGGGGGAAAAGGGGCTATTTTGCCCCTGTGGGAAATTCTGGTAGCCCTTTCTCCTCTACTTTCCCCTGTTCGGAAAGATGTTTTTGAATTTTGGTCCTGATGAATAACATCTTGTGGTCAGGGACATGGACATGCCGTAGGCTTCACTGCTGGCTTCCAAAACCAACATTCTCAATATTTTTCGATGTATAAACCAGAGGGTGTATGGAGTAGGGAGGGTCATTCCCTGTCAGCCCGTGTTTTCATTAGTGTGTGATGGAGTAGGGAGGCACATATTGAATTTGTAGGTGACACTGAGCTAGGAGAGACTGGAAACATTTTAGAGAAGAGACTAAGAAATAAAAATTGTGACAAGCTGAAGAGCTGGCTTAAAAAAACAGGGCACATGTTCTGTCCTGTGTGGTAGGACTGACTGACCGCCTGGACACCAGGTGAGCGACCGGTCAGACAGTGGCCACAGGGAGCCAGAGGACAGGGACACTGTGCCCCACGAGTCAACAGGGTCACACAGTTGTGCAAAAGCAAACGGTCTTCTTGGGATGAAGAAAGAGAAGTGGCACTTTGGGGAAGTGGCATCCCTGCTCCAGTGGGTGCCTTTTAGGGGCTCAGTTGGAAAATGCAGTTCTGGGCATCCTCCAAGAAAAATGTGAGCAAGGAACAGAGTCTGAGTTGTTGGACATTGGGTAAATACCAGCTCTGATGGAAGAATTGGGTTTCATTTGTGCAGGAAAAACTGAAGGGAGATGTGAAACCTGTTCTCCAAATACAGAATGTGTCTGTAGAGGAGAAGGCAAATCATTTGCCGTGTCCTTTGGGGGTAAAAGAGGAAGGGATAAGGTTAACTGGATTGAGAGATAAAGAGGAGAGAAAGCAGGGCTCTGCAGGAGCTTATGGAAATGGCTTTAGCAGATAAATACCTGATAAATGAGGTAATCAGATAAAGAGCTGCCCTGGGGCAGGAGGAGGGATGGGGACCTGTGAATGCAAAGTGCATCAGGGTGGAGAACAGTTGCAGGGGGACTTGTGGCAACTCCTGGAGCCCCACAGCAGGTGTGGGGTCACAGCACCCCCCAGGTCCCGTGGCAGGTGTGGGGTCACAGCAGTCCTTGGAGCCCACAGCAGGTCTGTCCCCACTGCATCGCAGGGAGCAGACTCAGCAGCCAGTGATGCCGGCTCAGGGCAGGACCACCTCCCCTGCCGCAGGTCCCTGTCCCACCTCCCCTCCGCAGCAGCAGGGGCATGGGGTGAACAGCCCCCCAGTCCCTGTCCCGTGTGCCCGTGGGCAAAGGGGCCGAAGGACAGCAGCGGGGACAGCCCAGCTCCCAGCATTTCCTCATTCTCACAGCCTGGCTGGCAGCCCGGGTACGTTTGCAACATGGCTTTTCTGGAAGGGTGATTTACATCCTTTGCCAGTTCCTGGTTTGCACCACTGGGGACGTCACTCTGCTTTGGAAAGAGAAAGAAGAAAAGGGGCAGCAAGCTTGGTTTCCCTGACTCTTTCTCTTGCCTGCAGAGCCAGGGAAGTCATTTCCAGTCAGCCTGGGCAGGACTGAAAGGTCTCCAGAAATGTGCACCAGAGCTGAGATTAAAGCAGCTTTGGATAAGCTCTTTTATTTCTTAAATCTGTTCCAGTTCTAGCAGGTTCAGGTTCATGGCACTTGCTGTGCTCCTGGGAGGGACCCTCTATGTGGAAAAGAGACTGAAATGTTTGATTTTCCCTGGAAAAAAAATTGTGGTAGCCAAAAAAATGAATATTTCTGCTCAGAGCAAGACCTGAGTGGAATGCTTCAGGTGCTGAATGCTCCTCTCCAGCTGGGCCTTTTGGAGGGTTAACACAGCAAAAGATGCTCTGCAAACAGAGGCTGGAGGGCTTTGGCTTCATGGTTCAAAGGTCCCTCCGTGCAGACTGGAAGTCCCCTGGGGGCAGAAATCACCCTGTCCCTGGAGTGTGTGTGTGTGTGAGACTGTGCTCCGGATGCCAACCGAGGCTGGCAGGGCCCAAAGGGACCTTCCCAGTGCAGAAGTGGTGATGTTCCTCTGCAATGAGCAGACCAAAGGCTCTGCTGCATCATTTGATTCCTCATGTGCCTTGCTGGTCTTTCAACCCATGCGCTCGGTAAGGAATGTGGATAACAATCACGTGCTTTATCTCGAGTAACACCCAAGCAGAAGCTGAAGCACAGAGCAGGCTCTTTGATGACCTGCATGGGTTGAATCCACAGCTTTTGGAGACTCAGTTGTGGTCAGTCTAAACAAACACTGACTTCGGAGGAAGACACAAAAGCAGTTGTTTTAGCCAAGGTGGTGCAGACTGAGTATGTGAGGCTGAGCTCAAAGACGAATTTCTGTGCAAACAGGAACCAGTTTGGTTTCACTGGACAGGACATGGATTGGAGCTCCCAATGAGATTGCTGCCATATTCTTTAGCACAGTTTGGTATGTTTAAAACACTGCCTTTTTATTAGAGTTATTGTCAAACTAACTTGTCTGATAAATCTGAACAGCAGGGCATTGAAATGAATCTTGGTTATTTTTTTTCGTCCAGAACTGAAGCAAAGCTCATGCCTTGCCACCACAGGTCCATCCTTCTTCAGGGTGTGCAACTCATACACCTCTGGACTGCGAATTACAGGAACCAGCGAGGCTATCCTCCTGCACCAGAGAATGTGAAAGGGGCCCCAAAAGATGGTCTCATTGTTAAAGACATGGTCGAAGATATCTGGGTCGTCTCAGACAAACTTGCTGGAGTCCCATCATCTGGGTCCCCCACATCTGTTGAAAGAGGATAACAAATGTGCCCGTTCACAGTAGCTGTGAGGGATGATCTGCTTGGCAGATTGACTCTGCTGTCAGCCCAGGGACACCTGAGTGGGCTCCTGCAGCCCAGCTCCATCCAGGACAGCTGTCCTGCTGCAAAACCTGAGTGAGGCCTCTCAGTGTGGGCAGAGAGGCAGAAAAACCTTGTTTGCCTGGCACCGAGCCTAAGCTAACAGCCTCTGCCAAGCCTCAGGTGCAAAATACGTAGAATTATCCCTGTTTTTCTTCTGTGAGCACCTCTCCCTCCCTCTGCCTGGGCAACAGAGATTCGACTGCTTTGTTTCGTGCAGCTGCTGTCTGTCTGATCCCACTCCTTGGGGCAGAAGTTGCCTTCTGGCCAGTTTTTGCAGGGTGCCCAGCAGAGGGGAGCTCCCCATTTGCTCACTGCCCATCCCTGCTATTGCCCTGCAGTTAACAGCAGTAATGGCAATGCAGTCGCTGAACTGCACATGGGAGCAAGTGTGCTCCAGCTGGACACAGCAGTGATGTAAGGGTGTCATTAGCAGCCTAGCTGAAGGGCTGCTGCACATTGCAATTCAGTATTTTAGTGAGGGAACTGCTGCCCTGTTAGGAATGGAGCCTGTTTATTCCCACTGGGCTGTGCTTCAAATCATCTTGTAGCTTCCTTGGTAAGAAACTGATCTTGTATAGCACATGCCATAACTCAGCAGGGGTGCAGTTTCTTTGATAAGGAGGATCAATAAATGAGGTTTATCTAAGTGTGGAGATGCTAAAGATGTGTCCAAGCACCGTGGTATTCACTTGTCACCTCCTCCGCCTCTGAGTGACTCTGCAGCATCCTGGCCATGGTGCTTTGCACTGACTCTGTGTGGGCTGACCTTGCTGTGGTGAGTTAGCTTTGGAAGGGAGAGTTTTAGCAGGTAACATGTCCATAGGTGCAGAAAAAGCAGCGTGGACATGGTAAGTCAGGGGTGGTGGCGGGAGGCAGGGGGTCTGCGTGCTCCCCAGAGATACAGAAGTGAAAAAAAGCTGTTGCCTAATCAGACAGTCCATTGCCAGGCATCTCTTAGGCAGAGACCACAGTGTTTGTCTCTGTGAAATGTGTTTATGGTGAAAGAGGGATGTTCTCCTCCTTTCTCAGGAGGATTTCAGTGCATGGCAGTGACAGCAGTGCAGCCCACAGGCAGCAGCCAGCAGCAGGGACCATCCCACCAAGGGCTTGCAGCAGGGATGGGTCCTTCTCCAAAGCCCCACCAGTCAGAGCTGACTGAAATAATCACACCAAAATCCACAGGAAAGATTTTGAGTCTTCTTACTTTGTAACTATCCTGCTGACTTCAAAGGCTGTTTAATTCTGTCATGCCTTTTAATCAAAATAACTGGAGACAGCAAAGATGTTTATCTCCAAACATTGCCAGCATCTCTCTACATGTTCAGTGGCAGCTGCAGGACAGAGGAAACACACTACAAGAAAAATTGCTTCCATCAAAATTCACGTCCCAGTGGGACCACAGAGAGAACTTCTGAGGTGCCTAAAATCAATTATGAGATGAGTCTGTGGGTAACAATCGCTTTGTCACCCTGAATGCCTATTTCTCCCCCTGTGGCTGAGAGCCAGAGATGCGTTTCTTTATTTTGGGATAATAATTTGTGTGCACAGGTGGTGGAAAAGGGGAGGGGGAGTATGGGAGAGCAAGCTAATTACACTGAACAATAGCATTGGCCTTAGAATGTATAGTTCTGGACATGAACAAATTTAGGTGGAGCAAGGTGATTTCTAGAAAGTAAAGCAATGAGTGTTTGATAAAGTGTCTGATAAGAAAGGACCAGGAAAAAAAAAAACAGCATCTTTGCAGACAGAGCTCTGAAAGTCATCTCTCTCACTCTTTCTCTGTGGCACTTTTCTATGCTCATCCCACCCCCCCTTTTTTTTTTTTGCAGTGGAATGAGCAGAACTGCAGTGTGCTGTTTGATCTCTGTATTTGTACAGTGGACATGTGTTTTTAAAGGGGAGAAGTGAGTGTGCCTTTCTTTGGCACTTGTTTTGCCCTGATAGCACTTTTCCATGAGCACACATTTTGGTCTCTGGGACAAGGGGGTACTTGGTGAGAGGCAAGGAGAGCAGACAGACCTCCTCCACAGAAACAGTATTGTCACTGAAACCTTGATGGGTTTGTGCCCAGGACAGTGAATTATAGTTTCAAAGTCCATCTGCTGAAGGTGTTTTGCAGGCTTTCAGTGAGGAGCAGGATTGAGATCGTGGTTGCTGTGTGAGAGATCTTCTCCTCCAGTAACTTGGCTGTGCTTGATGTGTGTCTGCCAGGGACCACCAAGTTGGTATTTTCAGAGTAATGAGACCCTTTGATCATTTTTCTGAGTGGTTTTAGCAAATTTACAGCTCATTAAAGTGTATATATGGTATGGGGAGTTTATGCCCGGAGGCAGCTCTTGCCATGTGTCTCTAGTGTCTGTACTGAATTTTGGTGCTCAGGCATTTTGAACGAGGAGATCCTTTTGCAGATTCTTCACAAGAAAGATTGACTGTCTTAAATGATTTAGAGTAGATATTATGAAGAAATCCTTTAGTATAAGGGTGGTGAGGCATGGGAACAGATTGTGAAGAGATCCTGTGGATGCCCCATCCCTGGAGGTGTTCAGGACTAGGCTGGATGGGGCTTTGACCAACCTGGTCTAGTAGAAGGTGTCCCTGCCTATGGCAAGGGGTTGGAAGTAGATGCTCTTTAAGTCCCTTCCAACCTGAACCATTCTATGATCACCACGCACGAGTTCCATCTTCTCAATATTCACTCCTTTTCCCAGATCACTTATGAGCATGTTGAACAGCATAAATCCTCAGGGAAATCCCTTGGCAACCTATTCCCATTATGAAAATCATTTATTTCTTCTCACCCTTTGTTTCCCATTGGTAGCTGTTCATGCAGAAGTGCCCTTCCCCTTTGCACCACTGCTGTGCCAATCCCGGAAGAGCCTTGGGCGAAGGACATTTCCAAAAGCCTATGAAAAACACACCTGCACCAGGGACCCCATCCAAATGGTCACCTTCACTTTGAAAGAACTTGACCAGCTACAAGGCAAGACTGCACCAAAGCCAAGTTGTCTCCATCCCCAGAATATCAAGAGTCTGTTAATTGCAGTCTTTATTATAATCTCTACCAATGTGCCAATACAAAAGCCAGATGTCCTGATGTGAAAGTTCCCTGGGCTCCCTCCTGAGCCCTTTAAAAATCCAACCTTCAGGAATTTGCCATTCCTTTAGGGTAAGTTTGCTGTTCTTTAAGTCGTGAGGCAGATTTGAGCTTCCAACACAGCCCATGAGCAGTCTGGCAGTTCCCTGCCTGAGTTTCTTCTGACCTCCAGGTTCAGCTGCTGTGCTGCCTGTAAATTTATTGATCTGCTTAAAACCTCTCCATGCCCTCAATATCTAATCTGTTACAGGGCAGAATTCATTAACGTTTGTAAAGCTCATCAAGATCTTTCATGAGCAAATCCCATCATGTTTTAATATATTTTTTAAATGTCATGAAAAAGTTCTCATTACTCATTAAAGAGCTGAAGCAAACAGCACTTGCCAGACCCAAATATTGGAACAGGCAAGGGCTGCAACTCTCTTCATTTACCACTTTTAGGACACTTTAATTTCAGCTTGAACTCCCTGCCTTGATTCTGCTCTGGCAAATCAGAAGCACCCCTCCAGCTTTTCCAAATGTAGTCTCAGGGGTCTCCGTGGACCCCTCCTTTAGGAGATATCTGGTAGCCCCATGGGAATCTGAGAGTTTCTGGTCCTGATTGCTGTTAGTGTTGGCCTGGCTTTGCAGTGTGAGATGCCAGCATGAAGAACAGCAGAGGATGGATGAGTGCATCCAGCAGGTGTTGGATCACACAACCCTGGGAAACCTCCCTAAAAAACTTCACCTTCCAACTCAGCATGGTGTTTTGTGCCCCTCCAGTGGTGCTTGTACATTACTGCACACTTCCTGGTGGGTTTGGCCAATGGGTCCTGGGCTACTGGGGCTAAAACCATGTGTTCGAGTGGCCTAAGTGGCATTTTTCCCCGTGACTTTAGATGTGGTCTGGGTCTCTGTGAGAGCTTCACAGTAAATTTGCATTTCTCCTTGCTTTTCCTGCCAGGATGTCCACAGGAGACATGGCCAAACCCCTGCTGGGCCATCGGAGCACAGAGGGTGACTCCAGCCCCACGCCGCCGGCCGGACGCACCGTGGGGGTGCTGGGCAGCGGGGACTTCGCGCGGTCCTTGGCCGTCCGCCTGGTGTGCTCTGGGTTCAAGGTGGTGGTCGGCAGCCGCAACCCGAAGCGGAAAGCCAGCCTCTTCCCTGCTGCAGCAGAGGTCACCTTCCAGGCCGAGGCGGTGAAGAAGGCGGATGTCATCTTTGTGGCGATTTTCCGGGAACATTACTCCACCCTCTGCGACCTGGCTGATGTGCTGGCGGGCAAGATCCTGGTGGATGTTAGCAACAACACCGAGATCAACCATCACAAAGAGTCCAACGCGGAGTACTTGGCCTCCCTGTTCCCAGCCTGCACCGTGGTAAAGGGGTTTAATGTGGTTTCTGCGTGGACGCTGCAGTCAGGTGCCAGGGATGGAAATAAGCAGGTATTGTTTTCTTCCAGCAAGGGCTAAATCCCAGCTGTTCCAGCAGCTGACGTCTGGCAGCATCAGCAAATGGCCTTAGGCTCCAGGAGGAACCTTGAGTACTGGCCATGGCATCCAGACACCACCCCTTAGCTTCTGCATTTCTTTGTCCGGAAATGAAGTACCCTCACTCCACGCTTTGTAGTCTTTGGAGCACCTGCCTAAGTGAAAAGTATTATTCAATTGTCTGTTTATCTAAACAGAGCCAGTAAAACAACCTGGCGGTGCACACATGAAAGGAAACCTGTCCAGGAGAGAGGTCTTTGGCAGCCATGGTAAATCCCTGTCAAAAAGCCTGCCAGGAATGGTGATGCTCAGTGCAATGATGTAGGATTCTGTGACACAGAATCCCTCCCAATGCACTAGATCCCAGCAGCCTGATTTCTTTGCCTTATGTGTGTATTTCTCTTCATTGCAGGTTCTGATCTGCTCGAATAGCCAAGAAGCCAAGCGCACTGTTGCAGAAATTGCTCAAGTCATGGGATTCACCCCTGTGGACATGGGCTGCATGTCATCAGCCTGTGAGATCGAGAACATTCCCCTGCGCCTCTTGCCAGCCTGGAAAATCCCCATCTTTTTGGCTCTGGGGCTTTTTCTTTGCTTCTTCACCTACAACCTGATCCGGCAGGTCATCCACCCTTACATCAGGGAGCAGAAGAACAAGCTGTACAAGATCCCCATCGAGGTGGTCAACACCACGCTGCCGTGCGTGTCCTACGTCATGCTGTCTCTCGTCTACCTGCCCGGGGTGCTGGCAGCCTGCTCCCAGCTCTACTACGGCACCAAATACAGGCGCTTCCCAGATTGGCTGGACCAGTGGCTCCAGCACCGAAAGCAGATTGGCCTCCTCAGCTTCTTCTGTGCAGCCCTGCACGCCGTGTACAGCCTCTGCCTGCCCATGCGCCGCTCCCACCGCTACCTGTTAATCGAGACGGCCGTCAAGCAGGTAACGGGGGTGCTCCTCAGGGCAGCACCTGCAGGAGTCTTCTGAACTCGTGCACATGTTGGGTGGCAGGCTTAGTATCTTGGTTTTTTCATTCATTTTCCAAAGCAGGTGTGGGACAGTGGGAATAAGCTGTTACCTCCAGGAGCACTTCCCCCACAGATCAGCCGCACACCATGCCCTGGGTACTCACCCTGTGCACTGAGGACCTGTCATCTCCCTGGATACACAGCTCCCTCTGCATTTACAGCCAGGGCTAGGATGAACCCCTGTGTGCCATTGCTCACCAGAAGCAGTGACAAGCCTTTGAAACCAGCCTTGCCCAGCACTGGTGTGTCTGAGACTAGGTCAGAGGCAGGAGAAATGCTAGGAGAGGAGAAATCCAATGGTAGGAGGAGGAGAGTTCCCTTCAGCTCCCAAAAGCTTGGGAGATCTCTGTTGGTTCACACTGATGTTCATAATTGTGCCTGCTGGAGTAACCGCATCATAACCCAGGGAGGGTTGTGTCCTCATCACTGTGTGCCTGCAGGAGTTTAACAAAATGGTGGTGAAGAACTGGTTATATAAGAACAAGGAAATGGAAGGCTACTTTATTGCTTTATGGAGACTCTCAGCAGTGTTTATCCAGTGTGAGATTGCTGCCTTCAGGCAGTACAGCCAGCTCTGTAACTCGGCAGTACTGTGGGAGGATGGGATTTGCTCTTTGCTGCCCCTGACTTCTCACTGCTCCACACTGCTCCCTCCAGGGATGGCACAGGCTTTGTGCAGCTGAGTGGGGAACTTGATCAAGGAATTACCCCACAACCACTCTGCTTTCTGTGCTGGGGTATTTGCCCAAGTGATTCCAAATGTTTGCCCCAAAAAGGAGGGAAGGGGCTGTGGGGGCAGAGGGGAGCAGGATGGCTGGTTTTGGCAGCAGTGCCTGTTCAGAGCACCCATCAAACACCATTCCCAGCCTCTCAGCTCCAGCCTTGAGCAGGTTCTTCTTGATTGTCACAGTTGCACATTAATCTCAAGCAAGCATCCTGTGTTCATTTCCCCTCTACCTCCTGTTTTCTAGCAACATCTTTGTTTAGTAAATTAAACCCATTTAATGGGCTAAAGAGGACAGTTCTAAATGTTCCTCTTTGCCATGCAGTATAAAACCCATCTTCCCTTCCATTAGCATGAACAATTTCCCCCCTAAATGCACTTAAAACAAAGGTTATTAGGAGAATACTGCATATTCAAGCATCTGTATTTGTTTTCATGGCTTTAAACTGAGTTCTCATTGTAATTATCTTTCCAAATGTGACTTTGGGGCTTGCTGCTGTGGTTACAGGCATGGGAGCTGAGAGCATTCAGCCATTCTTCCCAGCAAGCTTCAAGTCAGGTCTAGCTTTGGCCAAATGGCTGTGGGATGAGAGAGCATTTCCACATCTCCCAAACAGGCAAATAGTGCTAAAGGTGTAAATAGGACCCAGGGCTCATCCAGGAAACCTGTTTCCAAAACCAAAACAGATAAAATTCAGTTCCTGTGTCCCTAAGCACTCTGTTTTAACAAACCTTCATTGTCATGCCAGGCTATGGAGAAGAAGATGACAATCTGGGTAGAGGAGGAAGTCTGGAGGATGGAGATTTATATCTCTGTTGGAATAATTGCCCTGGGCTTGCTGTCGTTACTTGCCATCACTTCACTTCCATCCATCGCAAACTCTCTCAACTGGAGGGAATTCAGTTTCATTCAGGTAAAGTTGACATTTGCTGATGCCAGAGAGTGAATCTGCAGTCAGAGTCAGGCCCTCACACAGACCAGGAAGGGCAAGGGTTGACCTGCTTTCCCAGCACATCCTGCTCTGGCATGGCAGCTGCAAGCTGTGCACTGGTGTCAGCAGCAAACCCTTCCTGTGCACCCCAGAGCCACAGACCCCTCGTCCAGGAGGTGAGACCCAGAGGCAGTGAGGGGCAGAGGGCTGTGGTGTGTCCTGGGGCCGTGCTGCTCTCACACAGGGCTTGTCCTGTCTAAGGAAAGTGCTTTTCTTGGGAGAAGGGAAAATGCAAGGTGTCGTGGGCATCCACATGAGGAACAGCAGCAGCAGAGCTGCTGTGGAGAACAGCAGACTGTGGAGGGCAGGCGGAGAACTCACTGTGGAGACAGCTGGCTACAGGACACAGATCTGTCCTTGATGTTCAGGGAGAGTGAGCTGCTGGGAAGGAAAGCGCCTGGGAGGAGGACAGTGCATGGGAAAGACAGGTTTGGCAGAGCTTGCGTGCACCTGTGTTCAGTAAGTCCAAAAAGCTCAGAGTGGTCTGTGAAGTGCCAGGGCCCAAGCAGCACAGTGAACTGGGTATGATTTCAATGAGAAGGCCATGTCTGATTCTAAAAACTGCACTAGGAATGTAGTTTTTCCTTCTCAGTGATTTAGGAGCCTTCCTCCCATTTGCAGTGACGGCCATGCTCCCAAGGGCCAAATTCCCTTGGTGACTGAGTCTGCCCCATGGGATGTTCACAGACACCATATTCAGGGGCTGCAGCATTTTCGAGGATGCATTTGGAGCCAGGCTTAGGGCTAATTAACAGGGATAGCAGAGAAGGAACCTTTCAAGTACCCCCTGCACATTAGAGCTGATTGTGAGGCCAGATTCCACTCACTGTGTCACAGTCATATCCCATAGCCCTAAACCCCCTTGTTACTTGTGCCTCCTACACCAGAGCTGCTTAGCATGCACCAGGCTTTGTGTCCCACTGCAGTGACCCCCATGGCACCCAACATGTGTGAGCCCCCACAGGACCCTGTCCCCTTGAAGCTTCCCTGTGGAGCCTCCCTGTGCACCACACTGGCACACACCTAACCCTTCCAAAGGGGAGGGCAGGGTTCAAGGATGCAGAGGTGAGTATCTATCATCCAGCCTCTGTTAAGCTCTCTTGAAGCTCTTCAGTGTTATATAAATAATTCAATATTCATTACAGCAGGAGTTTGAAGCCTGCTCCCCTTCTTCTCCCAGGAGTGCCCTGATCACTAAACGAGCAATCCAGTGTATCTTCTTTCCCCTCTTGCTGTGGGCTAGCCAGTAATTATTTACATTGAGTAGAAGAGCTGCACCAGGAGAGCTTGACCCCAAGAGAGGAGAAGGGAGCCCTGGCTTTAAACCTCTCTTTCAGACTGGACAATGGGAGCATAGTAATTCTCACCAGCATGTCTCAGGGGAGGGCTGCAGCTGCTGGGACATTGGATAAATCAGTCCTGACTTAGGCATCTCGTACCAGGAATCCCAAACGAAGGGAAGGAGGCTTTGAAACCCCCTGCATTTCCCTTTGGCTCCCCAAGCAGCCTGGCAGCTGTCCTGGAGGGTGCTGGCGTTGTGTCATGGAACACATGCATTGTCGTGGCAGCTAGTGCATGTAACACGACTGTGGCATCTGCCCTCTGGGAGCGCTTCCCAAGCCCTTCCAAGGGTATATCAGCACTGGGACTGGACAAATGTGTGATGGTCGGTTCCAAAACAGCTCTTGGCTGCCCCACATGGGAATTGGCTAGCTTAGTTCATGGAAAGATACTTGCACCTATTTCTGTCCGCATGGAATAAAGCGTGACAGTGTGACGCATGTGACCAAGCTCCCAGCTGATCACATGCAGGAGAGGAATGGCTGTTACTGTGCCTTACTGTGGAAATACCATGTAAAAAGAGCAGGTTACAGATCTCCTGGCATGTTAGCTTCTATATATATATTTTTTTTAATGAAGGATCTTTTAAATTATTTACTCTTCAATAAGTCGGTGGTGACTTTCTTGAGGAAATTAAAAAAGCAGCTACAGCTACTGCTTCCAGGCTCCAGAGGTTACATTCCCATACCTCAGTGTGAGCCTCCCTGAATTAATGCACAGTGGCACAGTGTAAATAAAAGAGGTGAAGCATGAGGCTGCTTTCTCAAATATTTGGGATTTCTAGCACTTCTGCAGCATAAAAGAGGTGAAATGCAGACTGCAGCCACCCCAGCCAGATGCCTTCCAGAAAATGCAGCAATTTGTTCCCATCCCAGTTGAACTGGATGGTGTTTGAGAGATGCTGTACCAAAAGCCACATGTGAGACAAAATCAGGAGCCACTTCAGTCCCCTCCTTACCCAGAGTTTCCCAAATCTGACATTTTCCAGCAGCCAGTGTGTACACCTGTATTAGTGCCATATACTGCCACAGTATTAAAATACACATCTGTTGCCCAATGGGTAAAAAAATCTCATTTGTATTGCTGCCAAAGTTATAGGAAAAAAAAGTTAATTTTCACAATAGCTCCTGCACATACACAAATTTCAATTAAACACAGTTAAATTGGGTACACAGTTCCCCTGTGTGTCCAGTTTTTACAGAAAATGTACAGGATCGAAACACTGGCTAACAGAAATGATTTGTATGTAATTCAACTTATAGGAGACATTTTTAGTGCTCCCGAGTGATTTACAAATCAACTCTAATTGCGTGAGAAGTAAAAATGTGTATGATTGCCTTTACCTTCCCATCCTGAGCAGTCCTCCTGGAATTTGAAGGTTGAATTGACCTGGTTTCTTTCATAGTTCATGTAGCATAAGATGTAAAGACTCTGTAATCAGACCTTTTCTAACCCTCCTGTCGAGGCAGTGCAAGAGGCCAGAGCTGCTTCCATTGAGCTAATAATGTCATAGTACTGATGGCTGCACAAGTCAGAAACATATCTGGGTCAGGAAGGGGCTCTTTGCTTTCAGTGCTGCCCAGGCATTTCTAAATGAGCCACATGTGACTGGATCACCTTTGCTGATGCATTACAGGGAGCCTGCAGGCACCAAAGAAGTGGGGAAGGTAGAAGAGTTGATGCAGAATAGAAAATATATGCAAAGCCTTCACCAGGAGGGTACCATCTTCATACAGCATCTTTCAGAGGGCTTTAACACCCCACAGGGTTGCTGGCCCCACGCTCCCCGTGTTGTGACAGTACAAAAGAAACCTCTGCCACTGTTTAAAACAAAACCCAGATAGACTTCACAGCCAGAAAGTGCATAGAGAGGGTCAATGAGAGCAAAAGAGTGGTATCAGGGCTAGGCACATTGGCAAATCGGCCCCGTGGCAAATCGGCCCCCTGGGGTGCTCAGCTGGCTCTGCATTGTGCTATGCTGAGTGTATATTGAGCTGTAAATACTGAGCCAATCTGCAATCAGCAAAACTTTTGGGTTTTGTGCACTTACAGACCTTTATCCAGCTGTCAGCTTGTCTGGTGGGTGCAGCCATGGGTCCTTCAGCCAGCATCAGCACTGGGACCCCCCAGGCACCCCCTGCTCTCCCCAGTCAGCTCCTCTTCTGTGTTACAAGTGGATCAGCCCGTTGCTGCAGTTGGAGGAGCTGCCAGCCCTGTCTCCAGCCACCACAGCTTAGCCATGTGTTTGTTGCCAATCAGCCTTTCCTTTCCATCCCTGCCCCGCCATCCACACGCAAAGGTGGGTCAGTCGCAGAGATGGTGTGTCACCTTTTGTCCTACTAACTTCCACTCCTGCTCTCCCACAGTACCAGCAATGGTTTAAAGAGAAACTGTAGAGGAACAAGGTAATTATCTCCAGCTCTGACATCTCTGCCATGCACAGAGCCCTGCTCGGGCTGACTGTGAATGCACCCTTTGCCCAGGGCAGAAAGCATCTGCTGCCCTTGGATTCACTCTGTCCCCTTTTTCCTTCCCTGCTTTGCCAGATGAGTCCTAAACTGGTACTTCCAACCTTTTGCCACCCAGGGGTTTTTTGCCCATTGGAGAGAAGCTCAGCCTCTAAATGATGGATGATCTGCGGGTCAGGTCCTGCTGTTAGGCTCAACTGTGACCATGGCATATTTCAGCAAACTCCTCCTTAATTTTCCAATGCCACCCAGTCTTGACCCTGCTTGACCCTGCTGGTTTCCTGCTTGTTACCACTTTGGTTTAGGACATGGACATGGCTTCTGGTAAGAAGAACATCTGTCCCTGAAAGAAAGGGTAAGTGTGGGGTTGCACTCAGGACTGGGGTTCAGCTCCCAGCTCTGTTCCCAGCTCCTGGCATGACCTTGAGTAATGCTCAGCTGCAACACAGAGAAGGGTTGTTCCCTGCCTTGGCAGGACTCAGCGACACTCACTTGAGTGCCTGATAGATACTGTAAAAGTGAAGTGCCCAGATCTGGTTGCACATTTTAGAGCTCCCCTTCCCTCCCTTGCCCAGTCCCCTCAGCTCCTTAAAAGATTAGCTCTGAAGTTTAGAGGAGTCTTGGTCTGGTTTTTTGATAACAATGTGGTACATTTTTAAAAAGTTGTCTGGGTTTTTTAATTGTTTCTCAGCAATCAAAAATAGAAGAGGAAGCTTTGAATTGTGTAGTTTTTTGGCTGAAACTATTTTTTCAAAAGACGATGAGTCCTTCCCATCTTGCCCTGGTTCCTTATTTCCCTGCCATGTCATCTTTCCTGGACATATCTTCAGGAAGACCATGTTTCTTGCTGATCTCTGCACCAAGACAAATATTTTGGCTTGTAAAGGCTTTCTTCCCTAAGTTAGGGACATCAGCAGCAAAATTTTCCCTGTCTAGGCATCTTGAAATTTGGTTGTTATTGCAGGCTTAGACCAAGCATTCAAAGTAGGGCAGCAGAGCAGGATGCTACACCTCTGCTTTTCTCTGAAAATACAGCAGCAAAGACCTGTACAAAGGAAAATACAGCGAGTGCCTGGTGCTGCTGAGTGCCAGCAAGCAGTGGGAGCTGGCAAGCTCGGGAGCCACCACCTCTGATGCTGGCAGGACGCCACCAATGAGGGCAACAGTTTAAAACCTATCTTTGAGAGCAACCCTCAGAGGGAGCTGGAAATATTCAGGGGAAATGTTGTCTCTGTGGGTGCTTGGGAGCATGATGCCAGCTGAAAATGGGAAAGTTCTTGCCTGTAGAACAGGGTCTGGGTTCTTGCTGCCTCCCTGAGTGGATAAAGGGCTCTTGACTCGCCATTCCAAGGGCTTAGTCTGTCACACAGCCTGATGGTCTGGCTCTCAAACCAACACAGATCTGTAAGACAGAGGAGCAAACCCTTGAGGGCTGTTGCTCACCTCAGAACAGAGCACTTCTGCCTGCACAATCTCATTTTCCGGTAGATGACGCCAGTCACCTGAAGATGTCTTTGCTCTGTGTGGAGCTGTGGCTTCACCCATTTCCAGCGGTGCCAGCTGTGGTCCAGAGCCACAACACTGATGTTTTATCCTGCTGGTCAGCAGCCTCAGCCAGCCAGGGACTGGCACGAGCAGAGACGGTGGCAGCACCTCAGGAGGAGCCCTTGGGAGCTGCCCACCTGCTCAGCAGGGGCTGGGGGCTGCTGCTTCACACGGATGCAGGAGCCTCCCTCTCTGCTGAGTTGGCAGCACCTTCTGGGAAATTCATGCTGAGCTTCTAATGTCACACTTAACCTCTGATTAGACAAAGAAAAATGCAGTCTGGCACACTACCCAGGAAAGGTTTCCAGGCGTGTTTTTTATTCTGTGCAGGAAATGCAGGAATACCCATTGCTTCCACTGTGTCATGTACACTTAGAAAATAATGTCAAAAATACAGGAAAGCAGCCAGGCACAAGGTACTCTGCTAATTGGTGTGTGTTTCTTTTCCTTTTAGTCCTCCCTTGGATTTACTGCCTTGGTGATCAGCACTCTGCACACACTCACATACGGCTGGTCGAGGGCCTTCGATGAGAATCAGTACAAATTCTACCTGCCCCCAACCTACACCCTCACACTGCTCGTCCCATGCACTGTGATCATAGCAAAAGTCATCTTCAGTTTGCCCTGCATCCAGCACAGACTTCTGCGAATCAGGAGGGGCTGGGAGAAGGGGAGATATGTCAAGTTTGTTCTGCCCAGCGCAACGGGGGAATTCTCAAGCGGGGAGACCTCCAGCAACGTCTAACAGCCCCTGCTGTGACAGAGGATTTCGAAGCACTTATCAACATTTCTATAAAGGTGTTTCTTTTTCTTAAATATATGTATGTTTTGGTATAATGGTATTGTGGATGAAAAATAAAATTTGGTGACTTTAGAAAATGGATGACCATCAAACTACGTTAGACAGTAGTAGTTAAATTATATTGCTGATTTGCTAGGACAATTATTGCCTTAAAAATGACTGTGAAAGCCGAGCTAGCAGCACTAATATACATGGGAAACTGATGGACTCTGTTAGTCAGATCAGTCACTTGAGGTGCTGGCTGGCAGCTCCCCAAACCAGTACTTCTCGGTTGCTTTCCTAGCTGCTCTCATAAATTTCAATGCCTTTTTTTTTCCTTAATATGATGTTGCACAGATTTTCTGGGGTTTATGACAGCAAAGATACCCTGCCTCTTGAGTGTATGGATCAGTCAAGGCAGTGAGGTTTAGAAAGATCAATTGCCTCTGGTTTTGTTCTCCTCAGTGAACTCTGTGGACAAGTCAGAACAGCAATATCCATGTTATTGTGACAGCAGATTTTACTAAAATCATCAAATCTGACAGCAAGCCCAGTATCCCTGTTCTCTCAAATACAGACAGCACTTCTGGTCCTGGAAGCTGTGCCTGGTGCATGTTTATAAGCTGAGGAAATAAAGCACCTTTTGCAGCAGTATAAAAGTGTTTGAGAGAGAGACATCCCCAACACCAGACGTCTGGTCTGCACTGCTGGCTCTGAGATGACAGCTACTGCTGCATGTTCTCTGTTATACTGAGCCAAAGTTTCAAGCAGTATTTGATTGAAATAGAGCAAGGATAATTATTGGAAAGGCCTGCTGCTTCACAAAATTACATGGAGAAAACCAAGGCCTTCCAGCTGGCCTTACATCAAATAATAGGGTGAAGCTTTTAGAAATTACTGTCACCTGAACATTCCCGTTTAAGCAAACAAAACAGCAGCTCTAAACCCACTGGTTTCACTAGCAATAATAAGATCTTTGAACAGTCTTGCAAAGGGATCAGCAAGTCTTGACCACAATATGAAAACATGGCAGTTGTACATTTTGGGCACAGTCCTTCATTGCCTTACACCTTAAAAAGTCACTTGCTAGATCACAAAACAGGTATGAAATGCTCTTCTGACTTCATACCCTCTGTGGACAAGGCATAGGGCAAAGAAGATTTCTGTCCTAATTTCATGTTTCACCTGTCGCTTTCTGTCAAGTTCTTACTTTTTATCAGAGTAATTCTTTATGTTTTGGACATCCAAATCACCAAACAGTGAATGGACAGCCATTCACTGAAGCTCATTTAAAAGCAAGCAATTGGGATGACACAAGAAGACTACCTCAGTAAGGTCAGGTACAAGGACATGCCTGGAAGAGCCTCATTTTCCTACAGTAAATGAAAAGACACTCGGTGTTCAGTATTGCTTTGAGAAACAAGAGCTGTCAGCACCTAATGAGGTACAGCTTGTGGGACAAGTACTTGTTACTGGACCAGTTAATATAAAGGGCAGGAGGGATTATCAGATTTGGGGCACATAAGCCCTTCTACAAGCCAACATTGCTCCTGTAACCTGGAGGAGTTCTACACAGAAGATCATAAGAATTCCCTGTTTAGCCTCAAGTAACTACAGTGAGTAATATTCTCCAAATACTGCTCATGTGGCCAGTGACGATACTGAGGGATTTCAGTTCTTGCCTAAGACTTACAGTAAAGTCTCCAAATGCTGCTTCTTTTTGCTGAATAAAGAGAAACTGGCTTGAGGGAAAAGCCTAGATTTCATAATCAGGTGATTTTTTTGTTGTTGTTTTGATGGAGTTTGGGCAACATGGTGAAGGTACTGTTCTTTCCCACTGTGCCCCTCAGCAAGCTTATTAGGTGTCCCCATGGACCTCCAGAACTTGGCCCAGATTGGCACTTGACCAAATCACTCTCCAAGCAAACTGGTGACCCAACACTATTTATTTCTGGTTAGGTCATAGATAAGTTTCCATGTGGATTTGAGACAGTTTCACCTGAATATAATTCAACCCACTCCAGTTTAATTCATCCTTGAGGGAAAACTGGCTTCAGCAAGCCTGGTTTTTCAGTCTTTTCCGTTTCATCATCAGGCAAAGACAACATAAAAGCACCAGTTTACACACTTTATGGTGTATTTCAATGCCTTTTTTTCCCCATCTAGATTTCTTTTCATATCTTTAGGTCAGGCAGCCATCTTTAGGTCTGGCAGCCAAAAAAGATTAGGAGGCAGGGAAAGAACATTTCACAGGCTGCAGACTTTGTCTTCAAGGGGGAAAAGCATGGTTTTATTGTGAGTCACTGCAAGATTAAAGACTCACCTTTCTGCCCAGCAGAAGGTTTGCACCCTCACTTTGTGTACAGGACTTTGATGCCTACAAACCCTTTCCCATGGCAAAGGGACAGTTTCCCTGAGCAGAAGGGGAGTTAGTGAGTCAGCATGGGGCTTTTCAGATGGAGGACACAAGCCCAAAGGGACAGACAAGCTAGCTCAAAATCCCCACAGCTACTGCAGCTCTACAGCATCTGAAAAAAAAGAGCTGGTCAGGTGTCTCCAGGTAATGCCTGTGCCAACAGACTGGCCAGCCAGCCACCATCCCTTTTGAAGAGCAAAACCAATTCCTCTAATGCAGAACAGCATTTCACATGATGCCCTCTGTATTCATCTGATCCTTAAAACATGTGACACAACAGTTTGAGTAATTTCTTCTGATTCTGGAATGCTGAAAATGAAACTAAGGAATTTTTCAGTTACCTTTTCCCTAAGCATTTTTTGATGTGCATAGGACATTCAGTGAGATTGGCTTAAAATTTACCATTTAACTGGTTTTGTACTTGAAGTTTTTCTCTCTTTCTGTATATATGTGCACACACACACACACACACATATATATATCTTATTGCAGAATATATAGCTGGAATGTAAAAATCTTTGTATTTTTATTTTCTGTACTGCCTACTATGTGCCTCTGGGATATGTAAGAACCAAATGAAAAGCTGTAAGAGTAAGGCCAGTTTTAATCACTGGCCTCTGTAGTTTATATAAAGATATTCTGAACAGGTCTACATAATTATATCAGAACTCGTGTGAGTCTTTTTTCCCGCCTCCCCCTAAACAAAACCATTACTTTAATGGCAGTAGTAGAGTAGTGTGATTATCTACAATTTAACCACTAAGAAATAAAACCCACTACAGCCGGCAGCTTGTAGAATCTCATTATCAAGGTAATAAAATGATCATTGCTGTGACCCATGGTGCCAGGGCTCAATTACAGAGTTCCTATGCGTGTGAGAGGGCACAAGTGTGTACAGACATATATTTCATTACCGGGGGGCTACTGATACTACACAGCACTTGTAGCACGGGATCAAACAAGCTTAATTCACTAAATAAAAAGTGCTGTTGATACAGAGTTCAAGGAAGAAGGACTTCCAGATGGGGGACTGCAAAGAAAGATGGAGTTTTAATACTATAAATTTGTTCTCTGCTTCTAAAGTCACTTTTTCATACAAGTGGCATGCCAGATCAACCAACTTCTGGATCTGCAGCGTTGCATTTAAATGAGCTAATTTGTAAGTTGATTTTAATGAGTTCATTTAAATTCCTGAGCTGAAGATTAACCTCTGCAGGTACAGTTCTCTCACTCCTTCAGTTTTATAATATAAGGCTTTAAACAGTGTGATTGGTTTCTTGCTCTTCAGAGATTTACTCACAAAGTGATATATCAAACGACAGTTAAATCTTTAGAGAGATGCACTTGCTTCAGCACCTCTGTGCAATATATTTCCTCCAGTCTCTCCAAGATGGCCAGCACAGCTACAATCAGCAACAAAACCTGGTGTTATTCTGGAGCTCTAAATTTCACACACTGAGCTAGCAGGATTTGCAGACTGTGCCTTGCGTCTGAAGAACGAGATTTGTTACACTAGAACAGTTTTCTTTTATCTGTTTATTGTGCCTTAATAAGCAGCATCAGTTTTTCAGAATTTCTGCACAAGTTTGGGGGTTTTTTTGTGTGTGACAACCACACACATTTTAAAGCTAAGCCCGGAACACACAGATACCATCTATGATTAGGGACAGTTGTTGTTAGCAGAGCATGTACAGGACATTCATAACCAAAGACTAAAAATAAGCATTGTCTGGGGCCAGTCAGGAGGATCACATATCACGAGCCATAGCATTACTGAAACCTTTCAAAGACTTGAAGTGGCACAAGTGCATCCTCCTAGAAAGATAATCTGCTTTAGATTTGGAAATCTCAACACTGGAGGATGCGCTACGGCTGCTGTTCCGCAGGATAGTTACTCTTGTTATCTGTTTCCCGTATCTGATCTGCAGTTAGCTACCTTCAGCTGCTGCATGCCAGCCTGCTGCCTTGAAGAGCTGTCTGCAGCCAGATGTCTGCTTTCAAGTAGCTGCCTCATTCAGCACTCTAGAAAACAAAGTTACTGTGCAAGATTCAAGTCTATGTTCTGCAGAACCAGCCGTATTTGATTCAGGAGGCATGGGGCAGGGGAATAGTTGTGAAGAAATGGCCATGATAGTAACTGCTGGGATATAAAGCTGTCATGGCTAGATTGCTGCTTTGATTCTAAAGCCAGCTGGTGCCCTCCACTTGGATGGACACAATCATAGAAGCATAGAATTGTTCAGGTTGAAAAAGACCTTTAGGATCGAGTCCAACAGTTACGCCAGCACTGCCAAGCCCACCACTCAACTGTGTCCCCGAGTGCCACACCTACAAGTCTTTTAAATCCCTCCAGGGTTGGTGACTCCAGCACTTCCCAGGGCAGCCTGTTCCGAAGCTTCACAACCCTTTTGGTGAATAAATCTTTCCACATATCCAATCTAAACCTCCTCTGGCACAACTTGAGGACATTTCCTCTTGTCCTGTCACTGGTAACTTGAAGAAGGAGACCAACACTCAAATAGAAGCAGGGAGGCAAAGATGTGACTTCAAAGTAGTGTTGAAATCAGACCAACACCATGCCTTCTATTTCAAAAATCACAGTTCACTGAAGAAAAGGGGCTTCCCAAACTGTTCCTAAAGAGTATGTTCCATGGGCTTTAGGTTAGAAAGCAGAATTAAACCTTCTCAGGTGTGGAATGAGAGCAGACAGCAGCAGTTCTTACAGTACTTGTTGACATTCCTGGTACACAACACTGCAAGTCACCTGCCAGAGAGCAGGAATGAACAGACAAAGGTAAATTCTTATATTAATCTATCATACTGACCTCATCAATGTATTCACTACCAGCTGAAACTCCCACTCCTCTGACGAGCTGTTTCTGTCCCACTACAAAGGAAGCTGTTGGTATCAGAGGGAGAGGATGATAACAAACAGAAGTTACAATCCATATCTGATCAAAAATACCACATCTACCAGGACATGAAAGCTCTGTGCCCCATCCTCTCCTCCACTGCATCACCACCCCAAACACTCTCCTCTCATCTATCTGCCATGCATGCCAAGCTTCCAGACAAGATCCTGGTGCCCAGCAAAGCAGAACTGGGTGCTGTGCAGAAGGGACAGAATCAAGAATAACACCTCCCAAACAACCTGCACGCCACACTGGCTGCACCCATGCACACCACAGTCTTCCCCTGCACACAGACCAGGACTGCACAGCTGCAATTTTTCTTGCATCACCTCAAGACTGTGAATAGTGTTTGAGGGTTATAGGGATAGTTTGGAATCGATAAGCAGTTCTCATACACAGCAAGCTGTGGCAAACCCCTAACATGACACCAGTGTGATAATGCTACAAGAAAGGAACTAAACAAGCAGCCCAAAACAGGAGGAAGGAAAATTTACATCACCCAGGCTCCACCTGCCACTTTAACTTCCTTCTTTTCAATACCTCCCTGGCACCTGCAAGCTGCTGCAAGAAAAGTGACAGGAATCTGAGCAAAAACCTCTGTCACACCTCGTCCTTTGCAAAAATTCAAATTTAGCCTTTTAACCAGGCAGCATCTATGCATGCTCTAATCACTGGCAGCATAAAGCTGTGCACAGTGCTTGGATTTGGGCTCTGAAACTCATATCCCACCTCAGCTCATCCCAGCTCAGGAAGCATGGCCCAGAGAATGCAGTACCAGGTTCTCCTTAGCCCTTGCACTACAAGGAAGAAATAGTGGGAGCTTAGGGTCAGAAGCATGGAGGATACATTTGTTGTGTGTTTAAGCTGTGTTGCTGAAGATGTTTTGCTCTGCTTCGCATGTGTGTTTGCTCCAGGTGGTTTTCCTTGTGTTTAAAAGAAATAGGCATACTTAAAATCTACTTTACAAAACCTCAGCAAATTAACACTGATCTTTTCCAGACAATTCTTCAAATGAATGTTCTGCAAATGCCTCCTCACAGCATGCAAAGATTTAGATACGCTGGGAACCGGCTCCGCAAAGGATGCTCTCTAACAAGAGGAATTTAAGCACTGAAACCAGTTCAATTTGCCGCTTTTTGATTTTAATATAAAAAGGCATACTTTCTGCAAGGAAAGATTCAGCTTTCATCACCAGAACCCTAGCACAGACTTCGCAGGCTAAACCAATTCACAGATAAGCACTTTTCATAAACGTGACACATCTGTTGGCTTACAGAGGTTCTGGAGAAGCAAAGAACAGGCTGTGCTGACATCTGGTGGCTTTCTCTGCAGGCAAAGAGTTCATGGCAATAGGTCTTGGCTTTTCACTGCCTTTTTTTTTTTTTTTAATGCATTCCTGATGTAACTTCTTCATTTCCTTGCAAGATAGAAAGCATTATGATAAAATCATTTTTGTTTCCACTGACTGGTACACAGTGCTGTGCTATGCAAGCCTTCCTGCAAAGCAAGAAAGGAGCCTTTGTTGTGCACTGTTAGTGACAGTGTAGAAAAGGTCTCCATTTCAAAGCATATTTTTTCATGAACAAATTTTTTTAAATGTACCTTCACTGCCACAGGAAATGCTGCTATTGCATACCAGATGAGATGCAAACCTAACCATTACAGCACTGCAATCAGTAGAAGAAGCAAAGGGAAGTGGTTGGGGAAACGTTCGAAGCTGTGTCTGTTTCTCTGACTCAATAGGAAATGGGGAGCAAAGAAAAGTCAATATCCTGACAAAATGAAAAGCAGCAGAAGTTTTCTACTGGGCATTTCTTGACTCATTAATCACTTGCAAATCTAGGCCAAGTAGTACTATGGAAAGGAAGCAATGGAAGGAGGATCAGGTGCCAACCAGGCAGCCTGAGCTCAGTCCAAATTGTTCAATAACCAAAAGTGTGCACTTGCCTTAGGCATTTGTAATGCCTCCAGTCATCTGCCTTGCTCTGTATCCAGGATCCTATCAGTCACAGGAGACCACGAATGAGTATCCCATGTTCTGGTTTTAGCTTCTTGATCTTTGGACAATCAGGATTTCTGTGGCCATTGGCTTCTAAGGACAGGGCCCACGGATGTCCCATCATGGCAGTGGGAACTCTTGGACTGCTACTTGCAGGCTCATTTTTAAATAAATGATCTATCAGGGGATGTTAAATACTCCCAGGGAGCAAAAGTGAAACACCACAGCTTACAACATATTTCTGGATCACCTGTAAGTCAGAATGTTTACATCAGATAAAGGAGCTAACTGTAACAGTGGTGCTTATCAGATCTTTGAGGATTCCTTTATGCCACCATAAAGAGGTCAACATTTAACTCAGCTGTCCATGTCAGCAGATTTTTCTCAACTCTTGCTTCTTCAAGAGGCAACATAACTATTTCTAGACAGTAAAATAAATAAAACTGTTGGATGCAGAAAGTATCATGTGACAAAGCCAGAAGAAACAAGATGCCTATTCAAGCAGTTCAATAATTCAATTCCAAAAATTATGAAAAAGCACCATTTCTATACCTTTAGTTCTATAGAAAGCAGCTCTGATCTGGTATCTCTGCACCAAGAGTGTTGCACATCCAGATTTTGCTGTTTATTCTGTTACACTGTTACCTCTTCTTCCTATTTATGATAATTCCTTTCTAATTTTCCTCTCTACTTCTTCAGTAGCTACTCTTTCACACCTCCCAATCAAAACTCCAGTTCCTCTGAAGTGATTTTTTTCTCCAAGAAACAGCCAAGCCCGACACACCACCCCAGGGTTCCAGTTTGACTGCCTTTCCCTGCTACAGTGCTATAACCCAGTATAAATTTCATCTTATTTCTGTGTCCTCTCTGGATATTGTTCTTTTGTTTAACAGAAAAATGGTGAATGGTTCCAAGATCATCCCACTGTAACACAAATCCTTATTAACCCCACAATGCCTAAGCACACTGGCAAAGCTGTATGGCTTACTCCTCTACACCTTTGATTAAAAGCAACTGTAAACCAATGCAGTTCATTATTTCTGCCAGGATAACAAACAACGGTATTAATGCTGTGATTTCCTTCAACAGAAATAGGATTTCATGACAACACAGGCAAAGACATCTCAGCCTTTACTAATTTATTAGCCAGTGTTCAGAGATTTCATTCACTACTCAACAATCCTGGAACCAAACCTACTTCGATACAAGGCTGTACCATATCCCACCAAAACAACGTGGGAACAGCATCTTTCCTAACAAGTTTTCAGTTATTATCTGTGGTTTTGTGGGGTTTACTTGAAAGAAGCATTACTAAAAGTCCCATTTGAAAAAAAAAAACCCCACAGTAGAAAAACACTTCAGGAAGAAACCAGTTTACAAGTATGGCCATTGAGAGCATTACAAAAGGCTCCACTGTGCTGCTGGAGAAAGAAGCCAATGAAGTGCCATTGCCAGAGCAAACTGAGCGCACAAAGCAGCAGTTTAACTCTTCCCTTGGAAGGAGAAGTTAATCTGGAGTGCCAGGCACATCATTCTGGAATATTTGCAATGGAACATTTACAGTTTTTCTCACTGATGCTGTAGAATTGCTCTTCCACTGTACCATACTTGATGTGACAGTGCAAGTTTGGAACTGTACAAGCCCAGAAAGGACAATTGTTAAAATGTGGTGACTCTTTCAAACACAAATGCTTTAGAGAAAAGGGATCACAAAACTAATCCAAATCTGTCTGAAAGGGCTGGAGACCAAATTCAAATCCCCAGAACAGGAGGAGAAGAATGGCAGTGCTTGCTTGGTCTGAGAGCCTGCATGTGCTGACAGACACCATTTAGATGCCTCGGCAGGCCAGCCTGAGACACTGATCTCTCTGGTACACCACCTATTCTTACAGAGTTACCTTCACTATTGTAAATCTAGCTGAACAAACCTGGGATAGTCTGCAGTGCAATGCATCAGCTTGAATTGTCTGACAAGATGAGCACAAAGCTGTATTAACCACATAAATCTGCAAACATGACAGACTGTGTAAGGTAGCTGAGACATGGGCCCATGTTTGGGCAGCAGGTACCAGCAAGAGAGAGGCTGCCTGGACAGAAAGAGAAGGCAAGAGGTAAATTCTCCTCATAAATTCATCAGGGCATGCGTAACAGCATCTGCTTCCCAGGAGAACATAGGCGACACAGGAGTCCTCCTTACAAGACAAAGATAAAATCATTTAATCACAGTTGATAAAGAGGCAGAGCTCTTTCACAAGAGAATAAAACTCTGAAGCAAAGCTGTCAGTGAGTAAAACAGCCTAAACCAGAGAGTTGTCAGGAAGGATAAGGAAAATGAGGTGGGAACAATACACAGAGCGTTCTTTGGCCCTACATCTAAAATAAAGGGAAGTTTTATTTAGATACTTTGGAAACCACACATCTGCTTTCAGTACCACATGTCAATAAAAACAATAATCAAAGCTCTAGGAAATGGTAGGGTTACTCCTCCAGAAAGTCTCATGGATATAGTATTGTCAGCTCTCACCCAGAGTTCAGGGTAGATGTGTAGGTCTAAAGCAATTGCACATGAGGTCTCATTCGATTTAGCAGAGCCCAAAAAGCCTGCTAAGGCAGAGAGCCAGCATCATTCCTATTTCAGTGAAGGGAGGTTTAAAGGCACAGTGTCCCACGTTGGTACCCCCTAAAAAGCATTTCCTAAGTGGTATCTCCTCAAAGGCACTTTATTGGATGCATGATTATTTTCTATTATTCTTAATTTGGTTCATGTAGTAGGAAAGCCTGGAATTACCAAGAACAAACACATAGCAACAGAGTATTTGGCTCATGGAAAACATAAAGGAATCAATTCCAGTCTCGAAGACATGTGTCCCACAGACTGGGCCTCTCCTTGCAAAAAAAATGCAATCATTCAGGTTTTATTCTTAAAACTGAAACCATGAGCTTTCACTCCATTTGGAAAAGTGCCCAGTTCCTACTTAGGCACACTGATGTCCTGGCAGAACTCATGCTGCTACCCCTATGTGAAGGTGTCTCCATGAAGTAAAGCTAGAAACAGGCGAGCTGGTCCTTGGACACAAAAGCCTCCCAACAGACATTTGTCCCTTCCAGCATGCTAAAGAGGGCTGGAAGAGAGGATAATGGAAAGCATTCACTACTGAAAAGCATGAAACACTGGCCAGTCTGCACTGTTTAAACAAAAGAGACCAAACATAACATGAGAGAAAGTAGAGCTGTGACTTGAAACAGAGAGGTTCTCTTCTCAAGTTCTTTATAATACCCAGTGATTTGGTCGTAAAACATTAGAAGGAGGTTTCACTACATTTTCATTAGAAGTTAGTACTGTGATGGGATCTTCCTGTGCATTGTATAATTTCCACATGCAGTTACTGTCTGCTGTGGGATCACACCGAGAACGTGTGTCACAGGTCAGGGATGGCACTGCCTGAGGCTCAAGAGCCAAGCACAGCAAAAAGAAAAGGGAGGAAGAAAAAAGCCATTTATGTCCCCCCGTTTTCCTTCCCTCAGCCTTAGCACATTGACAGAAATTAATTTCTATAGAAAGGGAATTGCACTGTTTGCAGAGAAATCCTCTAGGATTTATTGATCTTTAAGAAAAATCTCATTAAGCAGAATAAGGAAAATTTACAACAGGTATGGGAAAACAAAACAATCTCTTGGGATCTTCACCAGGCCGAAACAGGATTAGCTCTGTAGTTTCTGTAATCTTCCTCACAGAAGAATGCTAATTCCGTCTCATTTGCTAGAATGAATAAAAAATTAAATATTTAGCACACCAGCAAATAAACCACCAACAGCCAGCTATTTAGAATCTTAGAAGACAATTAGCAACTTTATGGTCAAAGACAATTATAAATCACCACACACTTTTCTTCTTCTTCCTCATGTTTTTATAAAAAAGATTCCAGTATTAAAGATGTCATTTAACCTTGTTAAAAAACACCCCAAACCAACAAAGCCACCAAGAACATGAACATGTAGAAGTAAATATGTACACAAGACCCCTCAAGATTTGTTTAACAGTCTTCAGAATTGTTTGTATAAGCATTCAGCAAATTAAGTGACTGCATTTTTAACACCTTCAAATGCTAGGAAAGTAATGAAGCATGATATACTCTTTTTTTGTGCATTTTTCTGTTAGGAGAGGGAGAAAGAAACTTCTTTTTCCCATTAAATTAGCCTGTAGGTATAATAATTTAATACTTAGAGGATCAGTAGAATATTTTACAGATCACTTTACATTCTCCCTCATGACCCATCAAAATATGTGTCTGAAGAAGTTAATTTTTTTGCCCTGCTGATGATTAATTCATGAGGCTTCAACAATATGCAAAGTGAAAGACACAAATTGGCTTCTCCAGCAATACCTTCAAATACCTCTAATTATTCACAGGGGATATGGCAGAGCTAAAGGACCCACAAAGGTTCAGAACAGTCACAATTCTTTCAACCCAGTAGGTCAAGGACTTCCTCTTCTAAAACAATAAGTCAGCAACATTACTAATTCAGAACAGAGACAAATCTGATGGAGAACCTTCACAATTATTAAACATGGAATTCTTTAAGGTGCTGAGCCAATAAGTTCCACATTCGTTTTTTAAATTAAACCTTAATGAAGTCTGCCTGTCTTGTAAAAAAAAAAGGGGGGGGAAAAGGAAAAAAAAAAAGGAAAAAAAAAGAGTAGAAGGGATTTTAGAATCTCAACTAGAAAACAGACAAGACTGTTTGTAATGAATACCAAACACTTTATTAACATATACCCGGCTTTAAAAAAAAAAAAAGCAAGCATTAACTTTGCTGAGTGGATAATAACTGTAATAATAATCACTACTACAGAGGCTTTCCTGAGGATATTTATCTAATGTCCTCATAATTTATAACTCTCTAGCCCAACCCTGTATAGTGCCAAGGGCAACCAACTGCAGCTTAGGAAAAATGTTCTGCACGTACCAGAATTTCCCAGATTTTCTAATGTTGATCCTGACTGTTTTATTCTAGTAAGTCTTGTCCAGATTAGATGTTGGAAAAAAATTCATATCTCAGTAGGAGATTTCAAATTTTCTTACTGATTAAAAGAAAATGTACAAAATTATCATTTTGTGCAAAATGAGGACCAGTGGTACATGCAATCATACTTCACTTCTTGTCTTACTCTTTTCCACTTCTTGTTGAAGAAGAATAGTAAAATCTTCAAGATTTTACTACAAAGACCCCACTCCTAACTTAGCTGATTTTCACATCAAGATACACTGGAACATATCCAAATTCAAAATGGCATAATGGCACTCTGCACTATCCAAAGAAAGGGTTTTCCCCTTCTATCACAAATATCCTCTATATACTAACGACTAATAACTGCTGTTATTCAGAAAAAAAGAAAAAAATGGAGCCTTAAACCATTTTCTGCCCTAAATGAACCACCCTTCCCTTTCTACAGAGACACAGTACAGGCTGCTGTATTCCTATTTCCTTTCACTGTAACATTTAGTCTGATGTTTTGACATCTTTTTTGAGATCCTGTCCAACTGTTTCACTGCTGTAGCTACAAACCTAGTTCCAAAGATGGATAACATATACAAATATTTAACCGTACCGTTTTGAAAGAAGACAGCTTTGTTGTTTCTAATTCAACATTTGGCACTGTCATCAGTCCCTCTCCAGAACGGCACTGCCTCTTATGCCTTACATAGATAAAGATCATGGTTAAATGAACCTTCTGCTAACTAAATTACAAATCTGTAAGGCTTGGGTGCCACTAATCTTCACTTTTTTTTTTCCTCTCCAGACAAAAAGACCTGGTGTAGTAAAAACTACGATTCATACTACAGGAACATTTAAAGACCTTTAGGAAAGGTATATTGAGACCAGTTGTAGTTCACACCGGACAAAAACATTGGAGAGACATCCCAAGTCACTTAAAACCAGAAAATAAACCACAAGAAACAGGAGGGCCAGGTAACCTGTGAGAAAGAAATCCCATTCCGTAGCTGGGGAGCAATCAGTGAGCACCAGGAGCAGGAGGGAGCCTCCTCTGTGAAGCCCCTGCACTTAGAGCACAGGCAAGTTAATGCTTTCCAGCCAGGCAAATCAGATTCAAATGAGCAAACGTCCATATCAAGGTGGAATGCAAACGCATCCCTCAAGTGCCCTGCTGCCACAAAGTCATTCAGCCACATTTATGAGAAGCCCAAAGGACATCCAGGGACCATCAATTTTATCATGACAGACATTTCTGTACATTATTACCAAAAGACATGCCCTATATGTAGACTCCTGTCAAAATGTGAGAAATCAGGTCAAGTTTCAACTCTTTGCTATGTTCAGCACATTCTCTAAATGATTCTGCTCAAGCTTTCCTGAGCAATCTGGCTATCAGACACTGTATGCTGCACATTAAACAAATCTAATCTTATTTCATTATTCCACGCTGGTTCCACTACTTACATTGCTAACCAAAACATCAGTTTAAATGTTACTGATAAGACTAAGCAGACACGGTACTAATAACCTATCTGTCAATCATTTAAAATTACTCTCAGCAGAATTATAAGCATACCCTCTAAAAATCACAATTTGCATTCTGAACATTTGGAGTGCAGATACCTGCTGCCCTCAGACCAATGATTTGAATAATGCTTCCCTGAATAATTATCAAGTCGTGTAAAGAGCATCAGAAATAGCATTTACTTTTCGGCAGCCTGTCCAAACATAATCAGCCGGTTATCAGTTTAATGCTACCACAAGGAACAGCACCTTCAGTCAATACAAATGTACTCCTACCTACTCCAGCTGCTTTCAGCGTACTGTCTTCCTTCAAAATCAGTTTGTCATCATCTTCCAAACTCACTACAAGCTCACCAGTCTACAAATCAGAGAACCATAATACAAAGATAAGAAGAAGAATTTACTGATTGCCTCTGCCCCGTCTTGTTCGACAGCGCAGAGATCTGCCTGCATCAAAGCATGCAAAAGGGGAAGAACACAGCTAATAATCTTACCTTAGATTTGTGTGCTTGGTGAATAATCTTCATTGTATCTGAAAGAAAATACAGTGTTTTCCTAAAATAAGGCTTAATAAGCAGGCAACACTGAACGTTGTACTTGGGAAAGACAAACAAACAAAGAGGGAAGCTTCAAGATCTTTTGTTATTAACAATTTCGTGTATTCAACCTGAAAGAGTAGAAAACATCTTAATCCCACAGTCCTGCGGCCACAGTCTTAAAGCAGTCAATGCAACATTAAGGTACCACATCCTACTGGGCTTCTGTCTGCTGGCTGAATTACAATAACCAACTAATGACCATCTCAATTGCCAGTAAAAACACATCAATTTAAATGCCACTTAGGGTGTTTTAACTTAATAGGTTTTACACACGCAATTGGGGCAGGACCAACAGCATTTATGCACTGTCAACTACCACAGCTAAGCTGATCGGCAGCAAGTGATTAAGACACAGTAACCCGACCACTTCAGATCATCCCTTGAAATTTTCCTTCTCATGAATACAACACCACCCATCCACGGCAGAAATTTTGTTAAGCAAATTCATTTTCCATGAACATGTACAGCCTCTTCTCTTTTTAATGTTATACCCTCTTCAATAATTTTTATCTTATGTTTGTGCAGTGTAGTGCTTTTAGAAATTCAAAAACAAAAAAGTACCACTTTCTTCTGGCAATACGGGCAAGGTTTTGCTAACAGAAGGGAAACGGGAAAATAACATGGTCACTCAAGCAACTGGATGAGTGCAAAGATCCAGAGGGAATGGCTTTAAGCCATGCAACACTAGGAAAAAAAAAAAAAGATGGAACTCTAAAGATGGTGTGTTTGAACAAATTTGGAGTAACACACCAATGCCTTCCCAGCAAACAAGAAAAACCGGTTCTGCTTGTCTGCTCATTTTCTGTTCTAGTTTAGTTTTGTGCTTTGAGTGAACACTTCATGTTGAAATAGTCTGGTAAGAGAAGGATGCAGCAAAGTTAAACATTGGCTAAATCAGCTTTCAGACTATCAGGAGCAAGCAGTCAGATGTTCAGAATAATAGATCACATTCCCACTCAGAAGTTTGTTTCCATACCATTCTGGCCCATTATCAACACTATTTAAAACATTACATAATGTAAGAAGCACTCTGTATTCTCACTGCACAGGTCACTGGGAAGGCAGCCTTGGCATGTTGTAATAACTGTGGTATTAGAAGCAAGACAGACAGTAAATTGCAATTACAAGGATCCATCTTGCATAGAAAACATTACAAAAAGACCAAGCAATCACAGAAAAAATATATTGCAATCATGAAACCTTTCTATTACAGCAAATAAACCCAGCCTGTGCCTGTTAGCTTTAAGCTCCTCTGTCTACTTTGACACGTTCCCTTTTCTCTAGTCTTTGTCCAGTCATGCCCTGAAGTGTTGTCTCAGTTTCACTTGCTTAGAACTCCATCCCTGGCACCCAGCAGTTTACCATGTCTTCATCTGAGCTATTAAATGGCTTCTCTAACTCTGTTACAGAAATGAAACTATAGTTTCTTCTCATAAGCTAAATCCTCTCACTAGACTTTGCTATTTCATCCCCATTTAGTCCCAATCAATCATACTGCCAATTTTTTATCTTGCCTTTTCCAATAATAGGTCTATCATGGCAATTGATAAGATACCACTTTCTAAGTGATTTTATGAACTACATGCCCTACTGCTCTACATTCACGGATAAAAGAAATAAAACTGAGAAGCAGCTTATGGAGCAAGTTGGCACCCAGACTGCCAACATCAGTGAAAAGGTGGCAACAACAAGGTACTAAGGTAAGACTGACTCAGAAGAATTCTAGTCCAAGAACAAGAATGATCCATACAAAGAAATGAAGAGAAAATGAAAGTCAGAAGCTTTGAGATGTGAATTTGAGCACTAATCCAAGAGGAAAAATGTGATGGCATTATATATGATGTTAAGAGAACCAAGTTCTCTGAATTCTGCAGGGAAGGAAACTGAAACAGACAAGCTGAGAGACAACCAGATCCAAACAATATTTCTGGCACTGCCAAACAAAACAGGAGAAAAAAATCTGACTCTTACTGGCACTATTCATGCAGAAGTCTCACTGCCCTTTCCTCACAAAAACATAAGAAAGACAGTAGAGTACTGTAGAGACAGCAGAGATGCCAAAAACATGAACCTGGATGATTCACAGCCTGAGAGGAAGGTGAGGAAGCTGGCTTTGACTTTCCTGTGTGAAAATTTTCCTGCAATTAGCACCATCACAGCAAGAGTAGGCCCCCAGTAACTGGTGCAACAGGTTTCAAAGTTATGCTCAGTCCTACACGGCACAATCAGGTCCTCGGCCACCACATATGCCTGGGGAAAAGCTAAACTGATCTCTGAGTGATGAAAGAACTAGTAGCTGGGATAGGCAGCACCAGGGATACAACTGAGAGCAGCAGTTCTAGACAGGACCCCTCATCCAAAGCCACAGATGCGATGAAGGGCACCTCCAAATTCAAACTCACACTTACAGATGTTAAGACCTTAAGTAACATATTAAAATAAATAGTAACATTCAAATCCTTGCCACTAAATGTATCATCAATCTTAATCACTAACTCTTTTTCTGGCTTCAATTTGCACTCTCTGTTTCACCATCAGCAAGAGCACAAAATTAAATCCTTGGCTGTTTTTTCAAATAGGCAGATAAGAGTTTATTACCATGTACGTGTATTGAGTAGGTTTCTCATTCAGTCCTTTGAATCACCGTAGAGGAAGGAGTTTGTCAACTCCAAGAACATGAGAGACAGAGGATCACTTGCAGGAAAACTCCAAGGGAACTTTGAGAACTGCCAAGTTTAGGAAAAGATACGTGACTGACATCTGAGTTTACAAACTCCAAGAAAGGAGGTAACTTAGTCTATTTAAAAAGTTTTCTCTGTCCCAAACAGATGAATTGCACATGTTCATGCCAATTTGCACAAAAAGGAAATATACATATAACTTTATATTAGAGGATAAAGCCAGCTTAAATTTCACATCGTGATATTTCATAACTCCACCTGGTATTTAAGAGCTTTCATATCTACTTGGAGCAAAGTCCCCCTGTTTCTCTTATATTGTGTAAACTATTTAAGTATATAAGTCTTAAACATTTTCTACTTCTTGCTTCTGCTTCACCATCAGTAAATAGATACTGAAGTACATAAGCACACAGAGAACTACAATTTCAAAGTGTTTTGAGATCACGAGCTGCTCATTAGGGGAAACACAGAGTTAAAAGGCACTTATAAAAGTAATAAAAAATTAACAGCAAAACCCATCAGTACCCAGTAGCAGATAATGTAAACCATGCAGCCTAATTCAAAGATTAAAACAGATCTTCAAAATAATGGTCAAGTTCTGCAGACAAGATCCCAGTGGCATACCTCCAGCTACAAGAGCTGGATGGAGTTGCAAATGTAGGCAGGCACTGGCACCAACATTAGTATTGTACAGCAGTTATCTTTCAAGTTGTATAAATGCTGGTGTCAAATATTACGTGGTCATTTGATAGTAATTACAACAAGAAAAATAAAAACCACCTACCATACTTGTAATTCTTAAAAGGAGGAGGAAGTCCTGTTCTTAAAGACACATCTATTAAAATAAAAGCACAAAGTTAAAACAAAGCTCTCTTTCTTAATTATTTCCAATACTTCATTTTCCATTAACGTATGTGCAATGTATGCATCCCCTGGGCAGCCTTTACATCAAAATAAATCTGCAACATAGGAGACTTGTTTGAGCATCAAATGCTAAAACACAGCCTTTGGCTCAGATTCTATAGTGACTCCATATGTGAATAACTTTATTTGAGCGTGAAGTCCCTCTGAACAAAACACCCCATGAGGACAGTGAGTCAGTGCAATTAGGGTATGATCACGGGAGTGTGAGCCTTCAGAAATCTGCCAGGAACAACATTTTAACAGTTTGCCCAGCATCTCTCTTTACCTTACACACACAGCTGACAACTGTCATTCAGAACTGAATCTTCAGTAAATACGACCATGAGAACCAGCCATGAAAAGGAAGCCAAACTGTAGAAAATAAACTCTTTAGCTGCTTGCAGGACACAGCCCATAAGTAACTGCAAGAATGCTGACGCCTTCCCTGGTGTCAGTGTTCCCAGTGACTTAAACAGGACCTCAGGAGGCCCAGTCACCTGTGGGGAGCCCAGCAGCAAGGTGGATGAAGCCATGATTTCTTCAGTAGTTTAAAAATTTATCTTAACCTGCCCCTTCAAAACAGATTACAGGAAAGGAAGGAACAGGGCTTTTGGACCCCTGTGGAATGAGGTTCTAAAAAGTCTTGTTCGAGACATTGGCTTTGTCCCAAATAACAGCGAGTTGCAATACTGCACACATCAAAAGCAAGGTTCTTAGCATTGGTTTTGTTTTTTTTTTCGTTCATAACAGCAGCTGTGCCATATGTTCTGAAAGTGCTTGCAGTTTTCTAAACGTATCCTAAGGTCTTGCCATGCCTATCACTGTCTAGAAGTATGGAAATTGCCAAACACAATACACCCATGAGTCCCAAGGCCATGTCCTAAGAGTTGCTCAAATGTTATCGTCTATAACAGCTCAAGACTTGTTTAAGCTGACTTCATGCAAAAGAAACAAATTATGTTGTCCTGTACCCTTTGAATGTCTTCATTTAGGTGTGGAAATACACCTGCAAGATTAAGGGTAACACCCTGATTACCAAGTCACTGTGTGGGCTGGTCTGCAGTAATTAACTTTGAGATTCACTGTCACTTTTAACCAGGCTTCGAAAATAGAAAGCCCCTAGACGAGTAAATCTGCACCACAAAGCTCAAGATGGAGACAGGAACTCAGAAACAAACATGCACAGTGAGACCACACAGTGTCAAAAACAAATTTTCAAGATTCTCTCTTCTCACAAAGAGCAAGCAGACTTGCGTTCCTGCATTCCACATATTTGTGTACTTAGCATCAAAGACTTCCTAAATTCTATTAATTTATTCCTATTAATTTATGAAAATTTGCCTGACAGCACCACTCAAGGAGTCTGAGGCACTGAGCCAAACGCAGCAATGCCCTTGTTTCTTTTAGACTAAACATGAGGATTTGGACAGGGGGAGCAGTCCATCCAAATTTAGGCGTGGCACACCGACCATGGAAGCTCTTACTAACGCCAGACCTTTCATCTAAGGAAGGAAAGCACACCGGGGATGTAAACACAAATCTGGCATCTCTACCAAAGCCACAGAATTCCCATTCATTTGCTCCCTTCTGCTTTCTTGTGCAGGGACAGCAACACTTGGGACTGAATGAGACAACGACCTCCTACCCTTCCGCACAAAAGCAATGAACTCCTTCACGGTCTGATCCAAGGGAACTCCATGGTACACCACAGGTCTGAAGTTCCGGTGTTCAAAAGAGCGCACAAGACGAACTGTGACGGTCGAGCTTTCTGCTGACATGAGAATTAATTCGGAATAACCTGGGAAACATTAAAGGGAGGAGTTATTTCCTTTCCTCTGCGCACGAGCACAGCTGGAAAACAAGGTGCAGGTGGGCCTCACGCAAAGGATAAAACATGGTGAGAAATTCAATAGCATTGGGCTTTTCAGGATTTCACTTCTATGATTCCTACTGGAGCAGTAATGGGGTCTCAAAACAAACAGGGCATTACTGATACTGCACACCACATACTCCGGTGTCTGTGCTGTGTAATGCCACACCAGATTCCCTGCTAAACATGCAGAAGTGCTATGGATAAATGCAAGTGCGTTGTTTGGGTTTTAAGTGACTGAAGACTTTACCTGCTGGGCGAGTAACCTTGTGCTCTAGAAGAACGTCCTAATACAAACAAACCCAAAGCCTTTTTAGCATACTTATGTTGTAGAGAGTGTAATGCCCTGAAAAATGCCTAAGCTGTTACACAATGCTCGTGTTCACCTCCCGAGGGAAAGTGAAAGACCGCCCCCACATACATAGGCAAATAATTCTCCTGCTACACTACTGCATCATTAAGGGATTTAATTTACAATAGTCGGTCTCTAGAATAGCTCTGTGGGCTTATACTACTTCAACAGAGAGCAGAGCCTACAACAGAATGGCCTTGTCAACCCAAACCCCTCTTCAAAAAGCCCATGTACTGTTCTGTTGGGTTTTTTCTCTCCACAGGAAAATAAGCTCTCTTCTACCTTGACAAACTTCTCTATTTTTGGCGCTGGGCATCCCTCAGATTCCTGCCCACATGCTAAACTGGCGTGGCTGCTGTAGCAATGAGCAAGAACTGCAGCCCATGTGCTGCAACATCAGCACGACCTTTGCACCTCCCATCCCTGAGCAGACATCGTAGTCACCTCATCCAGTCCTGAGAGGGAATCTTTTACCTATTCATCCATCCCCTTATGTTCTTTCTTATGTTATTTTTCGTGTGTCTTTTTTTTTTTTTTTCCTTTTTTTTGCTGTGGGGTTATTTAAGTGCCCCACCATCATGCAGATGCATCCCAGCCTTGGTTGTATTTGTCCCAGCCGTAGCCTGGCAAAGCGAACTACCAACATTTTCAAGTACTATCTGCAGAATGGAGACAAAGCCCTTCCACCACACAAGGCAACTTCCTTTTACAGCCCGGTGGTTAATTATTCTCCGAGTTCCAATTCCATTTTGAATGAGCTGTGTGTATCACACACCACACATATAATACATGCCAAACAAAAAAAGTATACTTTGCTCCTGAAAATAACTCGACTAAACAGCAAAGATGGATGTTTTCCTGGTGCTATTCCACATGGGCTGGCAACCTGGAGCTTGCAGTAAAGGGTGCAGCATTCAATTCACTTGCTCCTCAGCAGCATGGAAAAACACTGTAGGAACACAGAATCAGGAGCACACTCAGAAACCGCCGGTTATCACATTTAATATTCAAACAGGGCGCACGTAGGGCTGGGACTATGTACTGCCCCGCGCCTCCACGGGGACAGGAAGGCAGGCGGAAGGCGCCGGTGGCCTATTCCCCTTGGAGAGAGGGACCTCCCCGGACCCGCGGCAGCACCGGGACCGCCGCCCGCCCCAGCACGACCCCGAACCGCGCCCCCCTGCCCGCCCGACTGGGCCCGTTACCGCTCTCCGCCGGCACTTCCGGGTC